>VMBQ01001629.1:153738-195566 GCA_007657795.1 Dreissena rostriformis | reverse complement strand
CACAGGCTAATCTGGGATGATACTTTACGCACATGCATGAAGCCCTATTTTCTCAGAGCGCGGCTCATATATATTTATAATACACACAGGGTAATTTTCTAAAAGATCCCTGTGCGGTGGTCAAATAGATACGGATTTTTAAAATAAATATTTAAAATAATTTACAAATAAAGAGGATTTTGTTTAGGTCTATCAACTTTGGAAGCCATCACTTATCTATATAGAACGCTATCAACATAGCGACCAGAAGAAATATTTTACACGTGTTACACCTCCTGGAAACGTCCCTTAGCACTCTTTTAATATCCATAATTGTGCTGTTCCCAAAATGAAAAATTTCACGTTAATTTTCGATTTACGCAATTCACGCTCGCTTTAAAATGAAAATAAAATAGACAGCGCTTTAAGTACGCGGAACAGGTGTACATTGTTTGAATAATTAAATCAAATAAAACGACCATGTCTAAATACCAGTGTATAAACCAAGGGACCTATACATTGAGTTCTGCTTGGGGACGTTTTGAGATCGTATCGCAGAAAATCACGTTTGCGAAATTTTTGTACACCATTAAGCTTAAAGGATGTGTGTAAGATTCCCATTATCTTCTTTTTTATAGCTGACTGATGGAGTTTTACAACAGTAACGTCATGCATCGTTTCATATCATAGTTTTTTAATGGTTTTTGTAATTGAAAATAAGCAGTTGTGCTCATTTCATTATTTGTAATATCCAGTCATAAATATTGTGTTTCTGAATTATAAACCGGGCGTAAATCGTGTTAGGATTTAGGACATTGAGAAGTGGCACGTAATTGTTCAGGAAATTCTGAATGGTTGTTAAAGCTTTTTTTATAGCAACTTATATTAACATTAGATCAAATGAATAAATATCTGGGGTTAAGTTTGACACCTTTTCTCAAAAACAAACACTAATTAAAACCAACGATATCGAATTAACGAACCACAAATACAAGCGTAGACGCGTATTACCTGTGATTTTAACTGTTAGTACAATATGGAAGGAGGTTTGTTCCGCTATAAAAGGGGGTTTATTCCGCATTATGCAAAACTAGCGAGTGTGTTTCTTCCGCGTATGCAAAATGTGAAAGGGGGTTTATTTCGCTATGCTGTTTTTAGGGAACGGTGTTTCTTCCGGAGGGTTTTTCTTCCGTACACCAACGCTGATACGGGCCGCAGTTTGACACGAAGAACGTCACATCAAACACGTTTATCCCAAATGATTTCGGGTGCCAATTAGTAAGCGGCTCGCATGTCATTTAATATCAGAGCAATTACGTTTGAAAAAAATATGCGAATATGCGAATATCAATTCTGTTTTTCGAATACTGGCCATTCAATCGAATATTCGAATATTCGAATAATTTTGCCATCACTACTTTTTTTGAACATTTTAAAAAGTTATCAACTTCAAATATAAGTGACGAAGAAGAAGATATTAACGAATACGTAGAACGTCACAAAACAAATAACATGACGTCACGACATTTGAAGAGTTGGATAATTTATTTACAAAGGAGGAAATACGAAAGGCAATTCAATTATTGGGAATAAATACTTATTATTATTGTCTATGAATATTTTAAAATGAGATAGGATGTCCTTGATACACCACTGGAAATATTATTTAACCATATTCTTGAAAAACAGTCCTTTCGAAAATCTTGGTCAAAGGGAGTAATTACTGTTCACCTATTTTCAAAAAAAGGTAACTCATATGTTTTAACCTATGTACTAAACTTTCTATATAGGCTAAATAGGCTGCAAATGCTGTTAAATAGGCTAAATAGGCTAAATAAAATGTCTTTTTCAACCTATGTACTAAATAGGCTAAATAGACTAACTTCGCAAACGTTTAAAACTTCGGAAATAGTGCAAATTTGTTTCAAACGTATTTAATATGAAATGAAAAATAAACCACATTGAAGCTAATTATTCAGTATCACAATGTGCGTGTCGAAGGGGGAGGGGCGGCACATTGGGGCGGCAGGGTGCTGCGCCCCTCCGTTTGGCCTAGCTGGAGCACTTCGTAATGCCAATGAATTTAGTGATATATACAGACAGACAGAATATTTTATTGACGTAAACTTTACATTTTTTTGTCGTTTACTTATAGTTATGCATAACATAATGTCAACTCGAGTACAAATACGAATAGTTAAATATCATATTGATCGCGTAAAGATTATATACATACATACATGCATTTAAATATTAAATTGTACAAAATAAAGATTTGTTTTACAAATAGAAAAAATCAAGTATAGTATTCGTGTTTTGCTAGACTAACATATACAGATGATTAATACAATGATTTAGTTATCAACTTGTTTAGACATATTGGGGGATGAAAATCAAAAACATAATGCAGTTATTAAAAAGTAAAAGTCGAGTTGATATGAAAAATTATAAGATGAAGAACACTTAGTTAGTTAATTAGATATCAAAGAAAGCAAGTGCAGCACGTACATTTTAGCTGTGTCGAGATGGGCCACATCACTGAAACAAAAATTAAAAGGTATATATTTTAATGAACTTTCACGTTATATATTTATTGCAATATTTTTGTAGAAACTTTAAAACTTAGATGTGAGAATGTAAATCGTCTAGCTACTTTATAATGGCCTAGTTACTCACAAAACTGTGCTTTTTGGTCAAAATCATTAGTTGTTATTATGCAAACGTTTATTGATTGTCATATCTGTTCATCTGTTAATACGTTATATTGTATGATTCCCTGCCTCGTCCATATTTATTGTGTGTATATGTATTGGCCAAAGGCAGCTTGCCGGATTGCCAATACTTTGAAACTTAAATGAATTGCGCCGATTGATTGCGCCCAAGGGTACATGTAATGGAGTTTGTTTTTTCGCAGTTGTTTATGATGATCGTATACGAAGAGAAGTCATGTGTTTAACGAATTCATGTATAAGTTTTTTATGCATTCTTACGAAAATATATTGAAAAACAACCGATAGCTGGCAATTGCAGCTATAATTCACATTTCGTCCAAACACTCCGGGTCCTCACATAATGCAGCCTCAGGAACGGAATGACATTGTTAACTTCGAAACCCACAAAGGACAGATATGCGTTCAATCGCATCGAGTGAACATCGTCATAAAACTTGGTTATTGCAATAATATTATTGATATAAGAGTAGGACCTAACAATGAACTCAGACTGGCGACATAAGGGCAATCTTAGCGAAATTCGAACCCCTCAAAAGCTCGGGTCAATTTTTAATAATATATAAACTCCATGCCTTCATACATAGACTTCAAGCCAACTTCTCGCACCCCGATGGTGGGCTATTTATTGACATACAATCTATTGTCATGGCCAGCAATTTTGTGTATCAGATGACAGAGCAATATATTACTTCAATTATGTCTGCAGAAGTTTATTGATTATCAGCTTATAAGTGACCAAACCTGACCACGGCAGGCAGTGCCTTATTAAGCACCGTGGAGGCCGAGAGGCTGTGAAACTTTGAGGTAAAAATGATTGTTAATGTTCATATTTCAAAATTTAAGCATTTCACTTTATAAAATGATTTTTCATTTCTTTTTTTTTCATTTTTTCGATGATTTTGTAAGCATGCAAACTATAATTTTGATATATGATGCATATGTTATGTTTAAATCTCTCGAACTAAACTTGGAACGTGTATCTAAAAAATACAAAAAGTAGTTGTATCATGCCTGCATACTTGAAGTAGTTATGTCATGATCCAATTGCGGTATCTCGTGCTAGCTTATATGTCTTTAAACTCTGCCATTAAGTTTGCTTTGTCTGTACTATAAATAGATAGAGACATATGAGGAGATAAATGATTGCCCTATTGCAAATTATTTATCTTTAACAAACTTTGTACTAGACCATTATCTCTGAAACGTGTACTCAACTAAAATGTTAATCAATTAAAGATACTACAAACGAATCATGTTATAATCTTTAACATACATTCAGTTAATGTAGACCCCTAGTCGGCCTTTTGCCTTCTAGAACGCCGGTGCCTAGTCGATTTAACTCGTTTAAATTAGCCTTCCAGTGACATTGATATAAAATAATTGGCTTTGTCAAGTCCTTTGATTAGGCTTAATAAGAAAGTAAAACAATCTTTCGTTACGGTCTCATGGGGCCCCTAAAAGTCGCGGGCCCATAGGCAGTTGCCTACTCTGCCTAAGGGGTAATCCGGGACTGACGACAGGGTACCAATCCACACGGATAGGATCCATTATATTTTGAAGGGCCGGTGGTCCACATGGACGTTAAAGCAAAAATACTCTTTATGAGCCTCGTTCTTCGAAAACGGGGTTTAATGCACGTGCGTAATGTGTCGTCCCCAAATAGCAAATGCAGCCCGCACAGGCTAATCAGTAACGATACTTTTCGCCTAATATGGAATTTCGTTAAAGATAGACTTCCTTAAACGAAAAATCCCACAAAGCGGAAAGTGTCATCCCCGATTAGCCTCTGCGGACTGCGGACAGAGCGCGACTCGTATATATTCATAGTTCACATAGAGTAATTTTATAAAAGTCCCTGTGCGGTGGTAAAATAAACTTTAAGAAGGATTTTTGTTAGGTCTATCAACACTGGACGTGATCACTTACCTATATAAAACGCTATCAACAAAGATAACAGAAGAAATATTTTACACGCGTTACACCTCCTTGAAACGTCCCTAAGCACTCTTTTAATATCCATTTTTTGTGCTGTTTCCAAAATGAAACATTTCACGTAAATTTCCGTTAAACGCAATTCACGCTCGCTTTGAAATGAAAACCAATTCACAGCGCTTTAAGTACGCGGAACAGGTACACATTGTTTGAATAAGGAAATCCGATAAAACTATGTTTATATAACCATTAACCAATCCATCTACCAAGGAACCTAACCAAACAATCGGATGCGCAACTTAAATGATCTGAAGAATAATCTCACGTGCCATAACATGCGAGAACGAGACTTCACGGGAGTTGGGATTTTTTTTTCACTGTCACCATTTTATTAACCGCGGGCACTTGACACTTAACTAAGGGTACATATGAAGCTGGTCATTACAAAGGGTTTATTGATATAGCTTTTATGAACGTGCAAAAGTCGTTTGATTATTTTTTACAATAGCTTTAGTGAGTCAGTCAGTCAGTCAGTCAGTGATTGAGTCATTCAGTAAGTCTGTTTTACATATGTATATTGATATTTCCGGAAAACCTCTAGACTTTTACTAATATATTAAGAATTTACCAAAACATGATATGGACACTTTTTTTAAACAATTATTATATCATTCTTGCTGGATGTATAAGTACGCCCAAAATTTGGAATATTGTTTAAACAATGTTCGTATGAGTGTGAGTTTTTATGCCGTTATCATCCCGTCTATAACCACCGTACATAATTTTTACTTTTTTTTAAGAGACTGTTACAATACGTCAACCGTTCCCATCTGTTTGCAGATCATTGAATGGAAAATGCAAAACGTTCGCGGTGGTCTAAATATGACATTTTCGCATCGTTGCAAGGTGCGCAACTCAGTGTTGCTACCATTGCTCAACCAGCCGCAGTAGCCTCCCCTGCAATATTAAGAAAATGCATAAGCGAATTTAATAAAATCCTACGTGTATGTTATTTCGTTTCTTGTATACAGTGCTTGCAAGTTTGACCTTGCTCGAAACAGAAAAATAAGTTTTGTCGTCAACCGGTCCATTTCAAACAGTTTTCTACTTTCGGGAAAGGTACATAACATATCTTCATTCACTGGGATAATATTTCAAGCTTTATAGATTGTAGTATTCCTTTAGTTTCTTCGACGTTTAACACACGAGTTAGGATATAAATCCATGTTAACTAAAACATTAGGTTTTTATAACGCACATTTCACAATACAAGTTTTGAAGGCAAAGTCATGTTTACACTGGGGGCTGACGACGTCAAAGCGTAGTCCGTTTCTCTACGACGTCGGGTATATGTTCTACTACGAAACATTGTGCCAATACACTTATTAATCAGGCGAGTTTCATCTTTTATGGTATTTATGGATAAGAGAACGAAACATCCAGTAATGGTAGGTACTTATTTTCAATAACAAACTAATTACAAATGCGCATAGTTGCAACCGTTACATTGATTTTGTGCTTAAATCGAAATATATTGTTTTGAATAATGCANCATTTTTTGTGCTGTTTCCAAAATAAAACATTTCACGTAAATTTCCGTTAAACGCAATTCACGCTCGCTTTGAAATGAAAACCAATTCACAGCGCTTTAAGTACGCGGAACAGGTACACATTGTTTGAATAAGGAAATCCGATAAAACTATGATGTTTATATAACCATTAACCAATCCCTCTACCAAGGAACCTAACCAAACAATCGGATGCGCAACTTAAATGATCTGAAGAATAATCTCACGTGCCATAACATGCGAGAACGCACGGGAGTTGGGTATTTTTTTTCACTGTCACCATTTTATTCACCGCGGGCACTTGACACTTAACTAAGGGTACATATGAAGCTGGTCATTACAAAGGCTTTATTGATATAGCTTTTATGAACGTGCAAAAGTGGTTTGATTATTTTTTACAATAGCTTTAGTGAGTCAGTCAGTCAGTCAGTGAGTGATTGAGTCATTCAGTAAGTCAGTCCGTCGATCGGTCTGTCCGTCCGTCTTTCCGTCAACATTATCATTATCATTATTATATTTGTTTTACATATGTATATTGATATTTCCGGAAAACCTCTAGACTTTTACTAATATATTAAGAATTTACCAAAACATGATATGGACACTTTTTAAAACAATTATTATATCATTCTTGTTGGATGTATAAGTACGCCCAAAATTTGGAATATTGTTTAAACAATGTTCGTATGAGTGTGAGTTTTTACGCCGTTATCATACCGTCTATAACCACCGTACATGATTTTTACTTTTTTTTACGAGACTGTTACAATACGTCAACCGTTCCCATCTGTTTGCAGATCATTGAATGGAAAATGCAAAACGTTCGCGGTGGTCTAAATATGACATTTTCGCATCGTTGCAAGGTGCGTAACTCAGTGTTGCTACCATTGCTCAACCAGCCGCAGTAGCCTCCCCTGCAATATTAAGAAAATGCATAAGCGAATTTAATAAAATCCTACGTGTATGTTATTTCGTTTCTTGTATACAGTGCTTGCCAGTTTGACCTTGCTCGAAACAGAAAAATAAGTTTTGTCGTCAACCGGTCCATTTCAAACAGTTTTCTACTTTCGGGAAAGGTACATAACATATCTTCATTCACTGGGATAATATTTCAAACTTTATAGATTGTATTATTCCTTTAGTTTCTTCGACGTTTAACACACGAGTTAGGTTATAAAACCATATTTACTAAAACATTAGGTTTTTATAACGCACATTTCACAATACAAGTTTTGAAGGCAAAGTCATGTTTACACTGGGGGCTGACGACGTCAAAGTAGTCCGTTTCTTTACGACGTCGGGTATATGTTCTACTACGAAACATTGTGCCAATACACTTTTTAATCAGGCGAGTTTCATCTTTTATGGTATTTATGGATAAGAAAACGAAACATCCAGTAATGGTAGGTACTTATTTTCAATAACAAACTAATTACAAATGCGCATAGTTGCAACCGTTACATTGATTTTGTGCTTAAATCGAAATATATTGTTTTGAAGTCATGCATTAGGTGGTTATTCTGTTAAAATAGCAATTACAGTAATTTTAACTTAAATGAAACAACATGTTACTTTGATACACTGTACATTAAACATTTTAAAGTACAAAAAAAGTTACGAACATATATATTTTAATCATTCAAATGCTTTGTTTGGAAGGAAATTACAAGTCGCTTTATGTATAGGTTTTACACAGAGTATGTATTGGTTGTGCAACGAACTACAAATATAATGCATAGGTTACTCAACGAAGTACCCAATCTGTACTTCGATGGCATTTGCATTGACACAATGTTTCGTAGTAAAACATATACCCGACGTCGTAGAGAAACGGACTACGCTTTGACGTTGTCAGCCCCCAGTGGTTAATATCTCAAAGAATATCTTTTACGATATTTAAAGCCTCTATAATGCTAAAAAATCAACGACAATTTCGTAATATATTTCGTAAAAAAGTTAACATTTAAATTATCAGTGTTCCTTATAGCAATAGCCAAAATTATAACAACGAGCATTTTGTATCTACAAACATGTATGTTACCAGACCACATCTTGCGTTGAAATTTCGGCAATGGCCATAATGAACACTGAAATTTTGGTTGTTTTTGAGTAATAATGGGGCTTTAAAATAGACTCACTGATAAATTTTCGTTGCTGACAGATATAGCAATACTCCGGCTAGCCCCAACACCGATTTAAACCCCGATTTCTTTGCACTGGCCGTTTCATGTTAAACAACATTTTAAAGGGAGGAAATTCCCTTAAAAACAGGGAGATAATATGCATAAGTGATACAAAGAGAAATGATGTACCTCTTCCAGGAATCGAAACACCGATAACCGATCAAATGATTGTTGTCCATGTATACCACTAGACCAAAGTACCATGTACTAGTATAGGTATATTTAAAAATTAATCTATCTATTTCAGCTCGACTGCATCGAAAGCCGAAGGCTCTCGAGTGCGTTTCCTTGGTGACAACAGTAATTGGTGTATTTTGGGGAAGATCTAAAGAAGGTTATACAGAGGGGATCGAACACGTGAGCTGTATGTGAACATATTGAACGACAATTCTACTGGGAGATTTTCGAATAATACGTTATTAGTAGTAACGGAAACGTTTAACTCATACCCTTAACGTTTTATAGTTTTAACATAATTCTTTATTTTTAAGCAGTATTAAGCAGTATTAACAATCAAACATAATTACAATTTCTTTATGATCTGACTTAATAAAACACGGCTTTTAAAAAATTGTACTCCTTAACGCAAGACTTAATGCATAAAATCTTCTGTTTATGAAAAGTAACTATTCATGAGTTCAGTCACGCACGACTACATACATGATATAGTTATTTTAAATACATAAAGATGAAATATGGAGCAATACCGTAAATACACTCTGAATTACACACACAATTTTCGACACAACGTTGTTTTGTGTCAATCTTTTAGGCCCAAACGGGTAAAAACATGCCTCGTTTCGGGGCCCGTGTTCACCAAACCATTCTTAGACTTAAGAATAAAGAATAGACTTAGAACCAAGACAAATACTTCCAGCGTTTGAATATATACAGCCCGGATATACAGGCTTCCACTGGTTATTATGTCATCAACAAACTGTTCTACACGAAGAAAGATGTAGATGTAGATAGAGGTGGTTAATGCCAAGTTTGACCCACATTTAAAGCGATTCTTGATACTCTAATTAAAAGAATATTCTTTATTCTAAGACTTAAGTGTAAGAAATGTTTAGTGAATACGGGCCCCGGTTGATCTCAAGATTTAAAATAACATCATCGGAGGAATTTCTGGTCGGGGTCAGGATTTGAATTAATTAATAATATCATAAACAAAGCTTTATTTAGTAACGCGTGTACTTAAGCGTATAACATATCATACTGTTAATATAAATATTGGATTTTGATCTCTTATAATGAGAATAAGTATAATTAATTAAATGACGACTAAATATTGCACCGTATAATTACATGTTCATTTATGAACCGCAATTTTTTAATATTGAAAATTTTAATATTGAAAGTCCTTCTTTAACTTGCATCAAACATCTAAAGTCACATGGTGTAATCTTTAACAATATGTGGTACTAGTTGTCAGATGAGTAATTGCACATATTATCAATTTGACTATTACTAAACTATGAGGGTAAGTTGGTCAAACTTAGGATGTGGTACACACCAATTCGAATGGAATATTGAATATTTTAACTGGAATGCAGTGCTTTTTATATACATGTGTGTATGCATTTCGAAGTTTATGAGGTCCTTTCGCTGCATTGTGTAAAGACCCATTCTGTGACCCATCACTCCTACCTTATCAGTTGTGTCAATGAATAGCGAAATAAAGTAACTACGAAATACATGTAAAACGACGCAAAGAACAGCTTTTATTTTAGGTATTAGGGTATGTTATGTTTATATAACAGTTAACAAGTATATAACAGTATGTAAAAAACATTATACACGCGCATGAAAAAAAGTATCAACCTTCATACAAAAAAACAAAAAACAAAAATAAAACTAGATAAATACCTCTACTGCTTACAGCTTTTGAGTACTGAAATATTACATATATTTTTTATAAGAAAGTTTTTTATATGATGCTATTAGAAAATTGTATATAAATACTCAAAATCAACGGAAATTTCGGAAAGTATTTCGTAAAATAAAGTTACCCAATACAAAATCAATGTTCCTTATGGCAAAAGCCAAAATTTCAAAGCCAGATGTGGTCTAATAACATAGATGTTTGTAGATATAAATAATTTAATCAAAGACTCCGCCTTTTTAGGTTCTTGGTTAAGAAGTCTGTATGTAAGGTACTGAAGGTAGTAGAGATATGGTTCGATTTGCACACACATGCAATCTCTCTTGCTGTTCATTGGTAACAGAAAACCAGATGTAATGTAGGTGCCGAGACTCCCGCGGTACATTTCACACCGCAAGAATTCAGGAACACACATTCCCTCTTCTGGAGTGAATATCAAAGAGACACTTGTAATATAAGTTTGCCTGCAGGTGCTATGGTCAGCATCTAATTCAAATTAGGGCTTCATCCCATCAGTTGTGTGAATGAACAACGATATAAAGTAAACAAAAATACATTTACCTTAAATTAGAGTCCGAGAAATAGACATGGAAGAATCCTTGATGCAAAATGGCAAGTGTAACAGTATAATAGTATTTATCAGTATGTGTACCATGGTACATGCTCATGAACAAAAGGTATGAGTATTCATATAAAAACACTAAGCACAACTTAGTATAAACGTATATATAGCTTAATATTCGAAAATATTCGACACAATTAACAGGGATGTTAATTTTTATATATGTATATCAAAGCCATAATAACATTAAAACTTAAATATAAAAATTGTCCTGAGATTGAAAGCATTCCTTATTTACAATTTTCCTTTGCAAGTCCACGCACTTAGCAACTCACTCTTATGAGTTCCTGTACAGTAAACATTAACCAATAGGGTTTCCTTGATAATCTTTGTTGCTTTGCATTAAACATTTACCAATTATTTGTCATTGATAATCTTTGTTTCTGTTCATTGAACATTAACCAATGGGTTTTCCTTTATAATATTTTATTGCTGTGCATTAAACACTAAACAATAGGTTTTATTTAATAAACTTTTTTTGCTCTGCATAAACAATTAACCCCATATTGTTTCCTTGATAAACTTTGTTGCTAAGCATTAAACATTTACGAATATGTTTCCTTCGAGACACTTTGTTGCTATACATTGAACATTAACCAATATGTGGTCCTGCATATACATTAAACATTAAGTAATATGTTTTCCTTGATAAACTTATACTGATCAGGAATTTCCATCAGTGCTGCCAGCGCTAGTGCAACGTCGGGATTCTTTGCCTCGTTGGTTATTTTGTGGAAATTCACAAACTGAAAATTGTCAAATCGTCTGGTAGATGATCCTGAACCAGTAACTGTGTCGTTGAAACTCTCCAAGTCATCCAATTCTTCCATAACTCCCCATGGCCAATCCCCTACGCCAATCACAACAATAGAGAGGGCAAAGTTGGAGGCCTCGATGATTGCCCGTATACTGCTGGACTCTTCGCTGACTTGACCATCGGCAACTATTATGAGTATGTGGTACTGAAATGTTAGGATTTCAAATGAGATCACTGAATAACCCAACTTGACATTAGGCAACTATTATGATTATGTGGTACTGAAATGTTAGGATTTCAAATAAGATCACTGATAAAGTTTTATTTAATGTTGTTACTAACAATTTAATAAACTGTTAAAATTCAATAGTTCTAAATGACACAACATGATTAAGAATTCCCAAGACATTCCGATAAAATCAAGCTGTTATTTATTCAATGTCCATTAATGTCAATGAATAGTGGACATTAAACCATGTACCATTAGCTTAATGCATGTCCAAGTAGAAGAGATAATCAAATCAAAACCTTTCTCAAGAATACTGAATTCAAACAATACAAGCATAAATGTCAATATTTCTGGGGTGTCAAACCTTTCCCGTTTCCTTTACTATGCGGATTGCTTCTGCTATAACGGGCACGAAGCTTGTGGGACCACCGAACTTGACATCTTTAGTTTTTGTGTTATAAGCACCCAAAATATCGTAAAATGAAGTACACGGTTCCTGAAAAATGTTAAATAGAAACGAATATATTTAATAACCTAATTAATTCATAAAAATATGGCATCAGTTCTAATGCAAGGCTTATCAGTATTTCGTCTGTTAACACAAATCATATTAAAGCTCGAAAGCTCTTCGTGCGCCTTGAACATAAACATCAGTATAAGAGTATTTGTTGATTTAAAAAAAAGTTGACTTATAAAAACTGTCGCCTAAATATACTCATGTTCCGTACCGTTATCATTACCCCATTTTCTTTCGCAATATAGCAGAAGTAGTAGTAGTAGAAGTAGTAGTTGTAGTAGTAGTAGTAGTAGTNGAACGGAACATCCAGTAATGGTAGGTACTTATTTTCAATAACAAACTTATTACAAATGCGCATAGTTGCAACCGTTACATTGATTTTGTGCTTAAATCGAAATATATTGTTTTGAAGAAATGCATAAGGTGGTTATTCTGTTAAAATAGCAATTACAGTAATTTAACTAAAATGAAACAACATGTTACTTTGATACACTGTACATTAAACATTTTAAAGTACAAAAAAAAGTTACGAACATATATATTTTAATCATTCAAATGCTTTGTTTGGAAGGAAATTACAATTAACTAGAAGACTACATTATGAACAGCTAGCCATGTTATAACTTTTTTTTAAAATAATCTAAATGTGTCATCTCAACAAAACCGTTTAATTTTTTCATAATTCTTATGAAATTTAGTCATCTGTTTAAGGGTCTGCTAATTTTAATTAATCAGTATTAGGTTACATTATAATGTGCCTGCGAGTGTGCGCGTATGTGCTCAGGTGTACACGTCGTCGTGCGTGTTATGTAATGTTATATTTTGAGATGTACGTGTATTAATATGTTAAAAAGAGAAAACCAAAGGTAAAAAAACCTGGCCGTTTTTTTCACTTGTTTTCGTCTTAATGCGTCATCTTCTTAAAATAAATGATGCTACATCAATATTTTCTTAATTTTCAAAACCAAAGGAAAACTTTCTGTTATTTATATCCGTTTGGGTTAAATAGATACTATCTTTCTGTTATTAAAATACCTTTCGGTTAAATAGCCACTATCCAACATGGAGAGATCTGTCAAATTTGGCAATTAACTAGATTATTGATTACTCTAATGATTTTTGACATAGATTTTTTAATTCAATTCTCAAATTATTTATTTCAACTCTCCATGCCAAATTATTAACTTCTGATTTCGCAATTTTAAGTGCATTTTGAAACGTTTTCCTGAATTAAAGGTGTGGCAAAAATGATACACAAGCAAATGAAATTGAAAAAGTTGTAAGTTTTATGTAGTGGACAACGATAGTACCAGAATTTAGGAGTAATATTACATGCGAGGTATAAAGACATACAGCTACCCCTACAGTTTGGTCTCTGGAGAGGTGACAATGACGCTGAACCGGAGAAAAGTGATTCGGAGAGTGGTCTTCGATGTCATTTCTGTGGCATGTGGTAAGTTGTAACTTGTTTGTTGTAATGTATTTATATTACAAAATAAAATCACATATACTCTTTTAGTTAGTCTACATAGCAATATATAGGACATATATCAACATAAGATCATAACAGACATGTGTCAAATAGATAGTTTGAATATTGATAATTTGATACATGTAATATGCAAATACAAATAAATTTACCCAGACTTTCCAAGAGCTCCACCGTTAAAAGTGTCAGACATTTGTTATGACATCTGTTCAAAATTAGCAATACTAAAATGAAATCGTAGGGACCAATACAATCTTATGTATATCCACATATCTTGCATGTATATTGACATGTTTGTATTAAACACAAGCGCATTTTCACGATCTCTTATGTTATTTTGGTTGTTAATGGCCTGTCACACAGGATAGCGTTACCACAGTGCTTGCCAGGCATTTTTAAATTTGTCTGAGCTCAAAGGTTGAGTGTCCTTGTTTTTTTTTAAGAAAATATTATTAAAATATTTAATTGGTACATGTATTTGATGGTGCTCACACTGCTTCCTCGCATCATTATGATACCCTGGTTCTGCTTTACAGAGTCATCACAGGGTCCGTACAGTGTTCAAGATGTTCTCACCATTGTTGTTCATTACGGCATATTAAATGTCACACACTATAACATCATCATTTGCTACTTTGCTTGAATGTGCTAGCATCATGAAAGGAATGTAGTGCATGACAAGGGCGCATACACAAAAATGTAGTTCTCCACCACATAAGAACTGTTTATTTGAAGCTAGCATTTGTTAACATTGTGCAAACATTAAAATTCGGAAGTGTGTTTCGTATTACAAATAAAATTATGCTCATTAGAGAATTCAACAAAATGTTTACAGTTGCGTGTAATGAATTCAGCTATAATTTGTTAAACTCTTTACGGGTCGAGGAAATGTTTTGACAGTATAATGCATGAAATGCACAATTTCCACAAGGATAACACCCGGTTGCCATCATCAGTCTTCTAAGTAACTGGCCAAGATTTTATCATAAGTTGTACACCGTAGGGACCGATGAGTGTTGCAGGTGTAACAAAGCCAATAAACTGCCAAAAAACCATGCACTTATGCAAATTACGGCGAGCATGGCATGATTTACTGCAGGTATTGCCTGCCTACGAATGCTGTCGCTCATTCAAAGCGTGTGCTCTCATTTGCCAATATTGATTTTCCAATACAATGACGCTCCGCCTTTAAGCAGGCTTTAGTTAGGTTAAAAGATACATGTACTTGACAGAGGATTGTAAATCGTCTCTTAAAATTTTGGGCTAAGTCGATATCGATATGATCTTAAGAATGCAAAACCTGCAAAAATACACTGGTGGGGAAATTACAAGTGCCCACGGACACGATTTCGAAATTCAAGCGTTTCGGAGACTGATCGTTAAATGGTCTGTGGAAAGCACTTCTAAAAGGAGCTGATGACTTGACTGATTTAACTGCAACTTGAGGAGAAGAAGCTGATATGAAGTGAGAAGCTAAGTTATGTAGTGGTAGCACTGCATCCTCCCTGCAAGGTACTCTAGAAGACCCATAGTGTTGCTATGGGGTTCGCATAGAGCATTTTTCAGCGCTCTGTGCTTATGCTGAGCTGCAGTAATGTCTTTGCATATTCTGAAAATGATCTCCATGGTGTGGTGTTCTAGGCAACCACACGGCGCCATCACAGAGTTGCTGGCAATTGCACAGTGCATACTTTAGCATTTTAATCTGATTGTTTACAATTTATTACTGTTTAACATTACAAACAAGTGGAGTTGTTGCTAACATTTTTGTTTTTTGTATTATGATTCTATGGTTTAACTTTCAATAATATTACGGATATCATATTGTGTGTATAAGTGAGCCAAATGTTGCAACAAAATATAATAAACTCAACAGAATCATTCCAAATTATTAATTTGTAATGGGTTTGTAATCCTTTATAACTCTATTAATTTCAAATGATAATGATAAGTTAACAAAGGTGTATTTCAGTATGAGTTAACGTCATAAGTGGTTATTTTTGTTCTCATTCTTACAGTGTTCTTTTATTTTTTGATTCTGTGACAAAAAGTTGGAAAAGTTTCATTTAGACAATCTTTGAACAAGTTCCTTTAAACCTTTTTGATAAAACAGACAGATACACATAGACAATTTATATTTAAGTGTATATAAAAACTAAAGTTATAAACTTGATGTTTCTGTTAAAATAGTAACAATATGATAAATGTATTAAGAGTCCTTTCTGTCTGTATGTACATTTTTGTTCAGTTCATAGCAATAAGTATTGAAATAATTAAGATTTCCTACTTGTAATATATATTTATCAAATGTATAGGAAATGAAACTTCAGGAACAGTAATTTATTCAGGAAATAAATTCCTGTTAACATCCTCAAGTCTTTTGTTTAAGAAAAGTTACGCAATGCCAATGTTCTATAAAATACATGACACAACATGAAATACAACACTAAATAAAAAAAATAAAAACAGGTATTTATATCTTGGAACAGCCAATGGGAAGCTTATAAGGATTAACAGTGTGCCTAACCTGACACGAAGCAAAACAAAAATCACTTATAAGGGAGGGATTGGGATCATCACAAAAAGTGTAAACTCCTCCCCTACTTTTGTTAAAGTCTTAATTTATATTCGTCCATAATCACAAACTCCACCATGTGCTTGTTATAATATCATGCAAGCAAAACTAATGTGCTCTTTTGTATAAAATTTTTTGAACCACACTACTTAACACATTAATACCACAAGCAATAATTGGCTTACATTCTAATTTAATTTAAATATAATTGACAGACTTAAATATGGGGAAGCTTCAACATATGTGTCGTGTTCTGAGAAAACTGGTCAAAATGCTTGTGCGTAAAGTACGTTCATCCCAGATTAGCTTGTGCAGTTCGCACAGGCTAATCCGGGACGACACTTTCCGCCTTACATGGATTTTCGCTAAGAAGAGACATCATTTAAACGAAAAATTCCATAAAAGCGGAAATTGTCGTCCCTGATTAGCCTGTGCGGACTGCACAGGCTCATCTGGGATGACAATTTACGCACAAGCATTTTGACCAATTTTCTCAGAACACGACACTTATAAAAGAAGTTATCGGGATCTCCACAATTTTGGGAAAACCCCATTTTATCAGTAGGTAATAACAACACTGACCCATTTTATCAAATGATAGTTGCATTTCAATAGACATGCTTGATATAATTTGTGATTTTGCAACTGACAAGATTTTGGATTTGTTTTTTCCCACAGATTACTGGCTTTTCCAAAATCATAATATTTTTTTTAGGTCTATTGATTTCATAAATATTTCACATAAGACACAAAAACACCAAAACAATGAGAGTCATTAAAGTATCATAATTCTATTACTGCAAAAGTACATGTACTTCCAAATTATTGTCAGTAGTTAGAGTAATAATTATTGATCAGGAATACTTAAACCGAAAGCATGTATATAACCCTTGAAACAGCCCTTATCAGGCTCAAAACATAAGACCACAATATGGCCTGATGTGATCTACATTGTTGACCAATATTAATTGACCAAGTTGCGAAGGAAATAACACTTATATTTACAGTGTTCCAATCAATGTTTCATACTACCTTTATCAGATTTTAATATCCGGTTCTACTTTAAACCTAGTATGATCTGGCAGATTTGACCTCAGTATTGTCAGAGATAGACAAAATCTGTGTAAACAGCTATCAGTGTTCAAAGTTTTGAAAAAGTAATTGAAAAACTTTTCAACTGTATTCGTCAGAGGAAAATACAAAAGTTAAAATAAAGGATAAAAATGGACTCACAAAATGGAAGCAACCTTGATAGATTCATGTACATTTAGGCTTGCATTCATTTGATGTTTTGTGATGGTTTACTTTTTAAAACTGAAGTCTTGGTCATGTTTATTTTCTGAACTTTTTTATTTAGATGACAATACAAATAAGTTATATGGGATCAAGTTAATATAAAATTGTAAATGTGTCGGTTATAATGACCAAATTTGTAATAAAAATTAATCAACAGTAGAAATTTGACATATAGGCGTCACAGAAAATGAGTGCTGCAAGTTCCACTTAAGTTAACAACGTGCAATTATTTTGTATTTTCCCGACATTTTGACATAAACACATTCATTAACAGACTATTATCAAGGTTAAATTGCTCATGAGTGAAGACAGAAATTGCAGCAATTTTGCAAAGATTGTATAGAAGATTAGAAGTACAAAATTCTCCATTTGGTGTGTAAAACTTGTTCTGAGTGTATGAAAGTAAGTGTCAAGGATTCAACAAGATGTTGGTCAGTCGGAGAAGAGCAGGTGTTCGAGTGGTGGTGGATTTAACCTCCATTCTATGTGGTAATTAGTATTGTCTACATGTGTTGTACATTTAAAGTGTCTACGTAGTAAGTCAGCAAAAGTAACAATTGCTAATGTGTCATTATTCTCTGATTTATAAAACAAGATAAAAATAAATAATTAACATAATTAAAATTAGAATGTTAGTTTTAGTAAATTTTTTAATGCATTTGAAAAAGAAATACTGCAATTAAAAGCTATATTTTTTTATTATTTAAAGATTTCTTCAATGTAACATTTGCAGACAGTGACAAATTAATATTGAAATCCTTATTAATGAAATATACACGAAGTACCACGATTCAATATATTAGGGACAAAATATAAAAGGGACTTTTATTTTTTTACGATTTATAATAAATAACTTTAGCATTATGGCATCTTTAAACAATAACTTAACTGTTACAAAAAGGTTGAATTTAAAGCCCAATATAGAACCAGGCATAACATTTGTCACAATCAATCTCAAAATTGTTAAAAAATTGTTTTATACATGTATTACTGTCAGTGCATGAATAGGTCACCATTTCTGCAAGCTCAAGATGGGATATAAAGATTAAGTGTGTAATAAAAATTACTCTCCCACCATATTACGTCAATACATATATAAAAATTTTGATTGGTTGACCAACCAACCATTTGTCATGCAATTAAATTTAATAATATCCTGTTTGTACACAGTTTAACAATTTCAAAATTATGATATACATGCAGTGCTTTCCACATGATTTTTGTCAGGCGCCCCGGGGCTAGTAGGGGTGGATTGGGAGGGGTGTCCCCTCCCGACGTTGATTTTTTAGCTCGGCTGTTTTCGAAGAAAACCCGAGGTATTGTCATAGCCCTCTCGTCTTCGTCGTGGTCGTTGTCGTGGTCGTCGTCCGAAAACTTTAACATTTGCCATAACTTTTGCAATATTGAAGACAGCAACTTGATATTTGGCATGCATGTGTATCTCATGGAGCTGCACATTTTGAGTAGTGAAAGGTCAAGGTCATCCTTCAAGGTCAAAGGTCAAGGTCAAAGTTTTTTGTTTTTTTTTTCAAAACTGCACCCACAGCCGAGCGTTGGCATCCGCTCGACGGTGCTCTTGTTTTTAATTTAATGTGTCAATTGACGTTCTGTGGTGCGTGATAACTCTTAGAAAAACAGCGTCTAAAGACGTCATTTGCAGTGCGCTATGACTCTTAAAAAACCCCAGCTATAAAGTCATTTATAAAGATATATTTTTTAATTGTTTCAAAACTTTCCCGCATACATAGTAAAATCCCGACTCCTACGATTCCCCAATACATGCGTATCAACCCGACTCTATTACTGCATACTTACAACTTTTCAAGTTTCTATTTATTACCTGATAATCCTACGTTGACATTTTTCTAAAGTATCAAATAAATTTCGGCATAAGTGACTATTTATAAATTTGATGAAATATTGCCACTGAACATGCGTAAATCCCCTGATATTATATGTGCTTGTATATATATATTAAAAACGCTCAATACACCCACGCTTTCTATGCAAATGAAGCGACGTTGTACATGAGGCATAATTTTCGCGCCTTTTTTATTGAGACAAAGGCAACACGAAAGGGTCAACACGAAAAAGATTATCACTGTTATTTGAAGCAAGAATCTGTTAACGTCGAGTTAACATTTACCTTCCGAAGTATATTTCGGATTACAAACGTGTTGCAATTAACATTCGGAAGTGGGTTTCGGATTACAAATTTAATTATGCTCATTTGAGGTTAATAAAAAATTGCGTAATGATTTCAACGATAATTTGTTTAAACGCTTAACTTGTCGAGTAAATGTTTTGACAGTATTATGCATGAAATGCACAACTTCCACAAGGATTACAGCCGGTTGCCATCATCAGTCTTTTAATTACGAGTCGTCTGCATGATTTAGCTGCAGGAAGTGCCTGCCTTCCAGTGCGATCGCTCATACAAAGCCAACGCTCTCATTGGTCAATATTGATTTTCCAATACAGCGATGCTCCGCCTTTAGATGGGTAAAGCGATAGATGTAGTTGACAGAGGATCGTAAATCGGCTTTCAAATTTTTCGGTGAAGTCGATATCGCTTTGATCTTAAGAATGGCAGAAGCAGCCAAAATACACTGATCGGAAAATTTCACGCGCCCCGCGGACTCAAGCGCCCCGGTGAGGGACCGTTAAATGGCCTGTGGAAAGTACTCACATGTACCAGGCATGACCAGTATTGTAATACGGAAAATGTTTTTCACAAGAAAATGGCTTTAAAGTTACGATTTTAATTTCCTCATTTGCAATCATGATTCATAAAAAACAAAAACATTATTGTTTTATGAAGATTCATATTTTATATTTTTGGATAGGGTTATTTTTTATATGTAAAAATCTAAGTTACTGTTCATTAAAACATCTTCTTGTTTAATTTTATAAAAGGTATATTGTTTTGCTAGTACATTTGTGGACAGTGGTCTAGTGGTAGGATGCTGGTCTAGGGATCAGAAGGTCCCTGGTTCGAATCCTGCTCAGGGCACTGGATTTTTCTGAGCAAAATATTAATCCCACGCTTGCTCCTCTCCACCCAGGTGTATAAATGGGTACATGTGAGGGAAATAAGTCAATGTGCCGTGGCTGCCTACTGCGCCATATGTAAACTGACGAATTCGGCTGAAGATGCATAGGTTATCGAAGCAGACTATAAACCGCACCTTTAACCTTTTAACCTTTTTAGTTACAATTTTTTAACATTGAGCACACATATGACACTGAATGTATTAACTGTTAAAATGTGGAGATAAAAGAAATGTAAATAATATAGTGAAAACCTTTTCTTAATTGAAATTTAGAATCAAGTTCATGTAATGCTAAGATTGAAATGTTATATCAATTAGACATTTAATGACAGGTCTATCGATAAATCTTTACAGCTTAACATGTTTAATATTGCTTGACCTATTGCTAAAGCCTCAAGGCAATTTGCTTTTTATCAGCAATACATGTCGACAGATTCATATTTGTGAGACAGCTTAAGTGAATATTACGAATAAATTACTAGTATTTTAATTTTTCCAACACTTATAAACTTATTGTTAATTTTTGTTTTGATACCTAGATAGATGCATTATTGTAAATAGAAAGTGAAAGTAAAAAGGTGGAAGTGTGGAGTATACACATGGCTTTAAGTCTGACATGTTAAGAGTTTCATCCTTTACCATCACTTAACATAATCAGTTAACAGCATCACTTGATATCAGTTAACAGCATCACTTTACATCAGTTAAAAGCATCACATTACATCAGTTAACGTCATCACTTCACATCAGTTAACAGCATCACTTTACATAAGATAGCAGCATCACTTTACATCAGTTAACAGCAGCACTTTACATCAGTTAATAGCAGCCCTTTACATCAGTTAGCAGCATCACTTTACATCAGTTAGCAGCATCACTTTACATCAGTTAACAGCATCACTTTACATCAGTTAACAGCATCATTCTACATCAGTTAACGACATCATTCTACATCAGTTAACAACATCATTTTACATCAGTTAACAACATCATTTTACATCAGTTAACAGCATCACTTTACATCAGTTAGCAGCATCACTTTACATCAGTTAGCAGCATCACTTTACATCAGTTAACGGCATCACTTTACATCAGTTAACAGCATCATTCTACATCAGTTAACGACATCATTCTACATCAGTTAACAACATCATTTTACATCAGTTAACAACATCATTTTACATCAGTTAACAGCATCACTTTACATCAGTTAGCAGCATCACTTTACATCAGTTAGCAGCATCACTTTACATCAGTTAACAGCATCATTCTACATCAGTTAACAGCATCACTTTACATCAGTTAACGGCATCATTCTACATCAGTTAACAGCATCATTCTACATCAGTTAGCAGCATCACTTTACATCAGTTAGCAGCATCATTCTACATCAGTAAACAGCATCACTTTACATCAGTTAACAGCATCATTCTACATCAGTTAACAGCACAGCATCACTTTACATCAGTTAACAAAATCATTCTACATCAGTTAACAGCATCATTCTACATCAGTTAACAGCATCATTCTACATCAGTTAACAACATCATTTTACATCAGTTAGCAGCATCACTTTACATCAGTTAACGGCATCATTCTACATCAGTTAACAGCATCACTTTACATCAGTTACCAGCATCACTTTACATCAGTAAACAGCATCATTTTACATCAGTTAACAGCATCACTTTACATCAGTTAGCTGCATCACTCTACATCAGTTAACGGCATCATTCTACATCAGTTAACAACATCATTTTACATCAGTTAACAGCATCACTTTACATCAGTTAGCAGCATCACTTTACATCAGTTAAGTTAATAGCATCATTTTACATCAGTTAACAGCATCACTTTACATCAGTTAACGGCATCACTTTTCATCAGTTAACAGCATCAATTTACATCATATAACTACATCACTTTACCAAATTATGTTACAGTATCACTTTACAACATCAGTACGCAATACCACTCCAGGCCTATCCCCTTGGCCTTTAGGCACAGTGGCACCCCTGTCCCTGAATTTTCAATTCAGGATCACCCCAATTCCTCAATTTCAAATTATTATCTGTTTGTTCTTGCTTTAGCTCTGGAGTAATGTAGAAATGATTAAAGGACACGTTAAATTAAATAAAAATATGGAACCAATTGCCAACTGTGGGTCTACGCCCCTGTGCCTTAACAAAATCCTGTGGAAAGGCCTGCACTTCACCATTCTAGTTTGCCACTTGTTTCTTAAGGCAACCAATTTTTAAAGGCAACTGTACTCGGTTACATTTTAATTTGTAAGGCTCTTCTGTGCCAGTTACTTAATTTACTAAGAAATCACTTTTATACTTCATTTGTAATGACACTTTTCAAAGACCTCTCAAAAAAGTCACATCACGAGGCTATTTGCATGATCTGTTGATCATGAACCACTTGCAATACCCAGGCCCATGCAGAGTTTTAAACTGTACCAGATTACTTAACTGGTACATGTATGTTGCTCTAACCTACTTTAGTTCTGGGTTTTCAATAGATTTTGAAAATTGTGAGTGAAATAAACCTTTGCATGAAATTTTAAATGGCAAAAATACTCCAAAGAAGTTTATAGTTTTTTTGTTTCTGCATATTTGTGAAATTTGTGAGTGCCCTGCAAATGTTGCTATGTATAAATATAAGTTGAATACTATGCAAAATCACAAATACTGTATGATATAAAATACATTTTGAATTTATTGAAGGTTCACTGTGTGTTAATTTGAAAATCATGGAAGGCAGGTGATTTTCAGTCAAAAGTGTAGAAATTGCTAAATGCTTGCATTAAAAAGTAAAATAATACTTCAATTAAAATCCTTTTTTATGTGGTGTTACAGTTGGGTTGCCTGTGGTGATCCTGTACTACACTGCCAAGCCATACCACCGAGGCTTCTACTGCAATGATGAGACATTGATGCACCCCTACCTCAAGAACACAGTACCAACATGGGTTGCAGGGTTTGTGGGCATCGTTCTACCGTGTATAGCTGTAAGTGGTTTTTCTGTGTACGCATGTAGCTCTTAGTTGTTTTTGACCTTGTATGGCTGTAAGTGACTTTTAACTGTGTAAAGCTGTAAGTGGTTTTTCTGTGTATGCATGTAGCTCTCAGTGATATTTTTACAATTTTTCTCATCTGAGTCCTGGGACTCGATAACTTGCAAATCTATGAGTCCCCAAATTGAAAGAACGAGTCCATATATTAAACTTTATTATTTTTTAGAAATTTCAATGCATTTTTGGGACTCAAATAATTCGAAACTTTGCATCAATTGAGGTTTTTGTGAGTCCATGATGCGGGACTCGCATGTAAAACAAAATCACTAAGCTCTTTGTTGTTTTTGACATTGTGTAGTTGTAAGTGGATTTTACCTTGCATGTTTTCCTTTCATAAAATAAAAACCTGTCATATTTTTACATACAACTGGAAACATAATTTTCACTTTTCCAGTTTGAAATAATGTCCTTAATATAAACACATGTTTTTGCAAATTGTTTAGATTATATATTTATTGGATACAAGTACATTTATAATTGTGTAACAAAAGAAAAAATGTTGTGTACAATAAGCCCATAGTCAATGCATTCTTATTTATTCCCCACCACAAAAAGTGAGGGGCTTTATAGCAATGCTCTTTGTCTGTCCTTCATTCAGTCAAGTCTGTAGGTTACATATTTGTGTCCAGTAAATATGTTCTATAATCTTTGATGAACTTGCATGAAATGTGTACGAAATGTTGAGGTCTTTAAGAGGGTGTGCAGAAGGTCTGGGTCTTTCAAGCTGTCTCAATGTAAAGGTCATACTTCAAGGTAAAATGTTTGAGTTTCTATTTTCATGTCCAGTCCATATCTCCTTTACCCTTTAAAGGATTTTAATAGAGCTAAGTTTAATTCAGAGGATGTGCAAAAGGCGTGAGTCAGTCACTCTTGTTCAAGGTCATACTGGAATGTCAATAGTTTGAGCCTACATTTTTGTGTCTGGTCAATTATTGTGTTTTCAAGGATTTTCCTGAAACTTTGCTGAGATGTTTTGGTCATCTAGGAATTTAAATGTGCGTTAGGCATGAGTCGGTCATGCTGACTGAAGGTCAAGAGAAAACTTAAATGTCAAATGTTTGAACGGCCATTTTCTTGTTTGCTCCATATGTTCTATACACTTTGAAGGGCTTTCATAAAAAGGAAATGTTATTTAGAAGATTTGCAGATGGGATTGGTCTTACATGCTGGCTAATGGTCAAGGTCACTTCCTGAAGGTCAAAAGCTTTATGGCAGGGGATATCGCTGTCTCTTGAAGTGCCTTGTTATAATTTATTGTTATTTCTTTTATTATTTTCTTATCCTCATACATGTAATTAATACTTAATTTCAATACAAACACATGTTATGAGATGTATCATGTTTTTCCTTGACCTTGCTGATGACCTTACACCTTTCTTTTACATTGCATTCAGATCCTCACCATAGAAGGCATCAAGGCACGCAAAGCAGACTTGAAGATGGTGACTTACATCGGCATAGTCTACCAACTGATGATCCCGTTCTTCTTTGGGGCGGGGCTGACCCAGTTGACGACCGACATTGGGAAGTACACCATTGGCAGGCTACGGCCCCACTTCTTGGCGGTCTGTGTACCTGACCCGACCAAATGTGCCAGTAATACAGGTAATTACATGTACATTATTCATCATTTGTTTTAGAAACTACTTTTGGTAAAGCTGTAAGTGGCTTTTAAACTTGGTTAGCTGCTTTAAGTAGCTTTTATCATGTATGCATGTAGCTTTATATCTGAAAGTGCATGGCTTATGGCAATTTATAGCTTTATGTGGCTTTTAATGTACCAGCATTACAGGTAATTTTATGTGACCAGTTCCTGACTTTGTTACCAGGTCTTTGTGTCTAGTTCCAAGGTTTCCTTCACTATTCAACTTAAAAGGTCCCCTGAGGACTCTTATGGTTTATACCTAGGGGTCGTGTTGTAAAAGTGGGAGTCCCATTTTGCACCAACTTCATCTTGAAAACTTGTTTCATTATTAAAAGCAAATACATAGTACTGCATTCTAGAATACTAGGACTTATTTATTTGCATTTTCGTTAATAGTTTTGAAAGTTGAATACGGACATAGAGATTCACAAGATTTTATCCNNNTTTTATCCCCCCCCCCCACCCCACATCAAGACAAGCATATATAAAGCAGTCCTACTGTACGACTGTGCTGATGTCCCTCTCAGCTATATCTCTCACTAAGGGTATCACGTTTACACGTTTAAACGGTCGCGTTTCGTGTTCTGCTCAAAAATGTTTACAAAAAACAGTAAATCTTAAAGGACAATCAATATCAATATAATAAATATTGAGGTGCAAATTTGAAATAACGTAGCTGACTAGCCGTACGAAGTATATCGATGACAAACTGCGAAATCCGGATACTTGTGGTAAATCCGGGCACTACCAAATTCGTCAGTAATTTATTTCTAATTGCTTAGCGGATGGCACTGACATGAACGGAAACTTACGGAAAATCTTAGCTACTTTCCGAATATCTTACAACTTGGCAACGAAACAGTGCATATGCCACCATCTTGAAATATTATGTGTGATTGATTAGCAAAGTAAAGCTATGTGGTAGCATGTTAAAAAGCAACAGTTTAACCAAAATATATATTGATAACGTTTTTGCTACTGAACTGGTTTTTTATTTTCTGCAGTCAAACGATGCACATTGTATTTCATGTGCAAAATACGTACATATTTTTTTTCAGAGTGTCATTTTCGGATACAGTTTTTTTCGTCGAGTTTACATGCGACGTTCTTTAAATTGTTTTTATTGAATGACGACGTTCTTTAAATTGTTTTTATTGAATGACGAATACACATGTGGTGATATTGAAGGTGTGGTTTATAATATTTTATGGTTTTAATATGACTTCCGGAAATAATTACTACTTTCAGTTTGGAAATGCAATGGTTCTGATGCTTTTAAAACGGACATTATAATTTATTATAGGGATACCCTTTAAACGGTAACGTTTCGTTTTTTTCATTTCGTTTAAACGTTTAGAAAAATCTGTAAACGTGATACGCTTATCTCTGACACATATTGCTATTGAATTTAAATTTTAAATTTTAACTTGGAACATATATAAACATCATAAAATGATGCATAGAGTGTTACACCTGTCTCCCTACTTTAACAGTCAACACCCACACATTCTCACTCAAGCTGCAGAGTTTTTAAATGAAAACTTGTGATCATTTTTATATTCAAGGACATAACTTACCATACTATATATTAAGTTAATGTGCATTATTATGGGTATTAGTTGTAACACATACATGGCTGAACATGAAATCATATTGGCATGTCTGACAATGCCATATGTTTTTATGTCCACCAGTATATACTGGGGGACATATTGTTTTTGCCCTGTCTGTTGGTTGGTCTGTTTGTTGGTTGGTTTGTTGGTTGGTTTGCGCCAACTTTAACATTGGCCATAACTTTTGCAATATTGAAGATAGCAACTTGATATTTGGCATGCATGTGTATCTCATGGAGCTGCACATTTTGAGTGGTGAAAGGTCAAGGTCAAGGTCATCCTTCAAGGTCAAAGGTCAAATTTATGGGTCAAAATCGCTCAAAAGTGGACATAGTGTTTCACAAACACATCTTGTTTTTTTATTGAAACTATGAAATAAATTGTATAACATCTGAACTATAATTTATACAAAAGGAAGTAATGAGTAAATTGACCCATCTGTCGATTTCATTTATGTTTCTGTTCTTTTGTGACTATGTCCTACAAGGATGATAGTTTTTTTTTTATGATGTTCAGTCCTTTATATCAGTTTGTTTTCTTTATATAAGCTTGAAAGTTGATACACCATAAACAAATATGTTTGTTTGTGGGTGAATATTAATTTAATATTCTAATTTGTTTAATAATATCATTTTGAGCAAATGTTCCTGAATGATTCTACAGTTTCTAGGTGGATATTCATTTAATATTCTTCACTATACACCATGTGTTGCAGGCTATATTACTGAAGATATCTGCACAGGTACCGACAAAGCAGCCATTGAAGAGGCCAGGTAAGCTAGCCATACTTTTTTGAAAAACAATAACTGGGATATTTGTATTCATTGTTTGAGTTGTGGTCTTGTAAAATGGTCATAATAATAATAAATATAATAATAACAGGAATTATTATTATTATTATAAAATAATAGTTAATATTTTATAATATTTATTATTTATTTTTTACATTTATTTTATTACTATTATAATCATTATGATCCATCACTATCAGAATCACCAAAGCCGAAATGCCATGTTTGTAGTCATTAATTTTAATGAGTGCTATTTACCATAAGATAGAATAAATGAGGATGAACTCATAATTTTTATTGATTTACACAATCATGCAGGGCCCTCAATCCATTTTAGGGGAAGCGAGTCGCTACCCATAGCAGGGGGAATTTTCGCGGCGTTTCCCTTTTGGGGGGATTTTTTACTTACTCTCTAATTATAACATTTGGACATATTTGCACTATATTCATTGCTTTTTTCATAATTTAGTATGTTTGACAAGATTAAATTAAAATAGAATTGAGATATAATAATCATGAGACACATCTATCTATAAAAAAAAATATTTTTTTTTTAGGGGGAATTTTTTCCCCCAAAAAGGGGAAAAAAGTATACTTTTCAGGGGGGGGAATGCGGCCGAATTTCGGCCGTGGATTTGACAGATTGAGGGCCCTGTTCAATGTATGAGAACTTCATCTGATTTAAATTTAATGTATTTTATATAATATAGATAATTATACAGGGATTTCAATAGCTTTTGAAAACCAGAAGTCAAATGACCCCGTGGTTTAAATTTGCAGGGGTCTAAGGTAAGTTTCATGGAAACATTTGAATCAAAATGATGCAAGTCAAATAATTTTAATAAAAATCAAAAGAGCAAAATGCTTGCATCAATAAGCAGTATTCTGCTTCAATTTAAATCCTTGTAATATCTTGGCCATGAGTGAAATGACCTACCTCCAAACATTGACTGATAAAGAGGCCTACTGACCTGATATAAAACAATAAATCATGCACCTGTATATCAGACCAATATTAGCGTGAAGGTATGCTAATTGTTGTATTTCAGACTGTCATTTCCCTCCGGCCACTCTTCCATGTCCTTTTACTGCATGATCTGGCTCATGGTAAGTAAAAAATTCGTTCCTTTGATAGGCTCACTGACTTTCAAGGAAGTCTAAATGTCTTATACTTACGTCATTGACTATTAAAATTCATTATTTTCCTGGTTATTACTCACCTGAGCACGAAGTTCTCATGGTGAGTTTTTTTAGCTCTACTGGCCGAAGGCCGGAAGAGCTTATGTCATGGTGTGGTTTCCGTCGTCCGTCCGTCCGTCCATGTGTGTGTGTGTGCGTCCGTTAGACTTTTTCTTGTTTACGCGATAAAGTCCACAGTTTTCATCCGATTCTTTTCAAACTTGTTCAGTGTCTTTATATTCATGAGGACTCGAACCCTATTGAAAATGGGTTACATCAGACCGTCCGTCTGCCGTCAGTGCGTGCGTCCATTCGTGCGTTAGACTTTTTCTTGTTTACGCGATTAACTCCACAGTTTTCATCCAATTCTTTTCAAACTTGTTCAGTGTCTTTATATTCATTAGGACTCAAACCCTATTGAAAATGGGTTACATCAGACCGTCCGTCTGCCGTCCCTGCGTGCGTCCGTGCATGCGTTAGACTTTTTCTTGTTTACGCGATAAACTCCACAGTTTTCATCCGATTCTTTTCAAACTTGTTCAGTGTCTTTATATTCATGAGGACTCGAACCCTATTGAAAATGGGTTACATCAGACCGTCCGTCTGCCGTCCCTGCGTGCGTCCGTGCGTGCGTTAGACTTTTTCTTGTTTACGCGATAAACTCCACAGTTTTCATCCGATTCTTTTCAAACTTGTTCAGTGTCTTTATATTCATGAGGACTCAAACCCTATTGAAAATGGGTTACATCAGTCCGTCCGTCCGTCCGTCCGTGCGTGAGTTAGACTTTTTGTTGTTTACGCGATAAACTCCACAGTTTTCATCCGATTCTTTTCAAACTTGTTCAGTGTCTTTATATTAATGAGGACTCGAACCCTATTGAAAATGGGTTACATCAGACCGTCCGTCCGTCCGTCCGTGTGTGCGTCCGTTAGACTTTTGTTTGTTTACGCGATAAACTCCACAGTTTTCATCCGATTCTTTTTAAACTTGTTCAGTGTCTTTATATTAATGAGGACTCGAACCCTATTGAAAATGGGTTACATTAGACCGTCCGTCCGTGCGTGTGTAGACTTTTTCTTGTTTACGCCATAAACTCCACAGTTTTTATCCGATTCTTTTAAAACTTGTACAGTGTCTTTATATTCATGAGGACTCGAACCCTATTGAAAATGGGTTACATTAGACCGTCCGTCCGTCCGTGCGTGCGTTAGACTTTTTCTTCTTTGCGCGATAAACTCCACAGTTTTCATCCGATTCTTTTCAAACTTGTTCAGTGTCTTTATATTAATAAGGACTCAAACCCTATTGAAAATGGGTTACATCAGAGTAAAAAGTCCAGAATTATCGCCCCTTGAATTTGTATTGGTCCGAGGCATTTAAGTAGGTTGTTTAATTGGTTGCAATTATAAATTTAAAATTAAATAAAATATAAGCCATCTGATAATTCATTTGGCAAGGATGAAAGGATTTGTGTTTTCAGTATTCCCTTGCATGATGACTTTCCATTCCATTGACATTCCAGCCAGTAGAGCGATTCAGGCCCTCATGGGCCTCTTGTTTTATGGGTGGCTGTCCGGGGTCTGTTGTTTTGTATCGTGTGGTGACTGTCGTGAAGAATTTTGTTCAAAGTTGCTCTATTGCATATGCAGGTCACCATACCTAAAATACAAAAATTGGAAACACAAAAAATCCCATCTGAAACCTCAAGGCTCAGAGGTTGAATGTTTGGTGTTTCATCATATAGTGTTCTCTTTAAAGTGTTCAAGTCAGGCCCCTGGGGTAAAAACTGGCTACACTAGGGGTTGCATGATGTATTAAGACTTATATGGCCAGATATCTTTAAAAATCTCCCCTTAACGACAAGGCCCATAGTGATAACTTGTTTCCTGTACATGTATATTTATATAGTGATCAAATTAAAACTATGAAGCGTGGAGGCAAGGTATTTCACATTTAGAAACATGCAGTGGTCCTGAATCAAGTTTGTTTAAATTATGGCCCTTGAATCAAAACTGACTGTATGCCAGGGGTAACATGGTGCCTTGTATATATAGACTTAAATAGAAAAAGGACCTTTAAAATCATCTGCAATGAAACAACATGGCCAAGAAGTTTGATATAAAATATGTAACATCATATAGTGTTCTCCTTCCTAATTTATTTAAAGCTATTCTTTGTGGTCAAAATTGGCGCGGTCCTAGGTGTTACTTGTTTTCTATTTTGTTTACAATGTGAATTCAGGTGAGTGATTAAGGGCCATCATAGCCCTTTTTTATTTCTCATGTCCTTTCAGGAATTTACTGACCATAGATGTCTGTTGTTTTAAGTAAAATTGAATTGTTCATTAAACTAATTAGGCGTATCTTTGATTAGACTTGCAGGGTGTCAGTACTTATTCTATATGGCAGAATGTAAAGGGACAGAATTAATGGGCTCCATTTTAAACATGTTCATTTGAATGCTCTCCCTTGTGTAATGTGATGATGTAAAGCAGAACAGACTTTTCAAACATAAGAATGTAAGAATATTATTGGCAGACTCCATAACAACTATACTAGCTCGAACTGCTTGCAGTTGAAAGCTCCATCATATAATTAGCTTAATTATTCATTGAATACATATAGTTTGGGCTTCACTACTCATCCATTTACCGACCAAATTTTCGCCATCAGTACAATGCTAGGGTAACGGATTGAGAGTACAACAACTCTGTATTAACATTTCTACTACTGGTACTAGCATTTTACTGAATTTACACACATGTGTTTAGGGATGATTAAGTGAGGTGTATATATTCAGGTGTTCCTCCAATACAAGTTCACATGGAAGCGTTACTGGCTGGTGCGGCCCGTCCTGCAGGCGATAGCGTTCTACCTTGCCTACTACACGGCACTGTCCCGTATCTCTGACTACATGCATCACTGGAGCGACGTCCTCTCTGGTTCTGTTATAGGCATTGTTGTGGCTTTACTGGATGTAAGTATCGGTTTAGGTTTGATACCTTATTTCATGATTGTCTTTTCTGTTTCATTTTACATCAATACCTCTTGCTAAAAAGCTTTGAAACTTGCATGGATGATATCTATGAACACTTGTCACCACACCCACATTACCTGACATTATTTTTACCTTGACATTGACCTACTTTTGGGCTCAAACTAATTCAGATGGTCCAAATTCTTGGTTTTCCCAAATTAGCTGTTCCCTTAACATTATATGACTTACTAAAAAGCTTATATACTTTAATTTAATACAGGGGACACCTACAACACCTGACCTTATTTTGACCTTGATTTTGACCCCCATTTGGACTAAGATATTCACATGGGCCAATGAATCAATACTAACAAAGCTTCTACTGGTACCATATGCATTTATTGAACACAGCATCTTGTTAACTAGATGTTTATCAAAGATTTTACAATACATGTACTGAATTAACTTGATTTTATTTTAGATGTTCTTGGTCATTGAACATTTTTGTTATGTTAAAATTATTTCTACTTCATTTTGTAATTATTGCAGGTTTTCTTCATGTCCAATATATTACCTTGGCGTCGTAACAAGGACTGCAGCAGTGGTCTCCCTTTGTACACTACGCCCAGCAAGGAATCGGTTACAGTGTCCCAGGTCTCAAACATCCAAAACCTTTGAAATCCTGCCGTAAGGGAGAGCAGCCTGTAGTGAAGAGCTAGAGTTGTCAATCTTGACAGAAGTTTCATGTAGTTCAGGGCTCATGTCCACATAGAACAGTGGCAAAAAACTTAGAATCCTGAAAATTATATATATATTATTTTTTTTTAAGTGTGTTGTTGGTTTATTTAAATTTATATTTGTCTTGAATTTTTTTAAGTTTTTTAAAACAACATATTTTCCATTTCTTACTATAAGTGTATCTAATGCAAAACATAAAGTTACTTACTTCAAAATCTAATTGATATGTTTCCCTTACATATAAAAAAGTCAAGGATTTTTCTAAGAGGCCTTGTGGATGCAGCCCTTTGCTGTTATCTGAAGCCATATCTTTTGTTTGCCATGTGTTGTTTTTATCACATTCTACAATTTTTTTATTTTCTACAAATTAAGCATACCCGTGATAACTTGAAACATATACAAATGTATAATACATAAGGACTGTTTTGTGGCATGTTTGAGTTATGCTGTCTCATGCACTTCATCCGATTTTCATTTGAGTTGTAGTTTTAAATTTCTCAACAATTTTCTATAACTCTCAGCTGGTAAAATCCAAACAGTGGGATCATTCCTACCTTGTTTTGTCGACCAAACAATGTCAAAAAGCAGTTTAAACTCAATAAGTAGACTATGAATGAGATCATTCAAAAGCATCTTCACATATAGATACCTTATATCAAGACCTAGGCTTGAAATGCATATGGGCTAGATGGGGGATAAGGACACTTAAACTGATTATAAGAAAATGGGAATTGTTTATGGGGTTGCAAGGTCAAGCTTAAGGTAGAATAAACTATAAGAAAAAGTTAACACTTGTTAACCTAAGACCCAATATTGCTATTGTTATGAAATATCCTGTCAATATTTTATTTATATGTTAAAGTGTCACCTCAATATTTTATAAAGTGCTCCTTTTTAAAATATGATTGATATATTTCTCTTCATTCTTTTAACAATGACTTTAACCCATTTATGCCTAGCGTCTACAAACAAAGGCCTAGGCAAACAGCGTAGACCCAGATGAGAAGCCGCATGATGCGGCATCTCATCAGGGTCTGCGCTGTTTGCTTAAAGGAATTTCTGTAAGAAATAGTCTAAATATAGAAATAAATATACTAGACATCCTTAATTTTGGAAATAAATTGATCCAATTTAGAAGGATGGGAGAGTCTACTAGGCATAAATGGGTTAACAATGACTTCAACGTGCAGCAGGCAACATGTTTTATATTTTGCAAGGCAATGTTGCTTGCTACTGTTATGTTGCTAAAGTCTGGTTGATTTGAGTTGAATTGGAGGGAAATCCATGTTCATTTTCTGTTCATGGAGTTCTGGTGAGCTTCGGATGAGAAGGCTTTTGGTAAAATAAAATAAGTAATGTGTCTTGGAGCACAATAGCTCATTTTTGTCAGCTGTAAGGCAACACTTAATTTGACAAAGTGCTTACTTCCTCTGAGTATGAATTATAAGCATTATCTTATTTTTATACGCCCGTTTTTTCAAAACGGGACGTATTATAGTTTCACCCTTGGCGGGTGGGCAGGCGGGCGGTTGGCAGGCGGCGGCGGCGTCCACAGCAGTGTCCGCTCTCTAATTCAAATAGTTTTCATCTGATCTTCACCAAACATGGTCAGAAGTTGTATCTAGACAATATCTAGGTCAAGTTTTAATATGGGTCATGCTGGGTCAAAAACTAGGTCATGGGGTCACTTAGTGCAAACGGGCGTATCTTGTGACAATTGGCACTCTTGTTCTATTTTGGATTGAACAAAGGAACGGTAAAACCACTTGAATTCAAATCAATGATTCCATGCCTGTGATTATGTGCTCAATTCTACAAATGCTTTTACGTTAAATGCAGCTAGGATGCAGATGTAGTTGTTAATCAAATGTTTTGTGTTTAACATTGAGTTTTTTGTCTCAGGTAATCAGGTAAGTTTTGGTTTATTGTTAGTAACAATGTTGTGTAGAATTTAACATCAATCAAACATATCATTTTATATGCATACAATATTGGCATGTTAAGACTGTATTTAAATATTGTCCACTTTATCTGTTGGTTTCATGGAAACGAGCAACACAATAATACATGCCCTTCAGGGATATAGAAGTAATGTAGGGCATTGGGTTTGAATATATAAACGGTCAAGTAAAAATATCCTGAATATCATTTGATATTATAACCTGGAAACAGACTATTTTGCGATAGGAAAAATAATCGTGAATGTTAATCAATAAGAGGGGTAATGTATATTAAATATTTGACTCTTATTTGGTCTTGATTGCAACCTTTTACTGAAGAATTGGTTTAAACCAAAATTATACGGCCTTTTCACATTCTCATATTTTTATTTATAATCTGTAGTGCATCTGAAAGAAAAAAATTGAATAAACATTTTTTTTCTGTTTTCTATCTGGAGTATCACTTCTGTAAGTCATTGCCATTCCTGTTTAAAAGCCATCAGGAAATCACAACTGTTTTGTTTTTGTGTGTGTGGTAAATGTGGTAAACTTACAATTTTCAATGTTTGTACACTTTCACCTGCAATTTATTGTATTGTTCCATTGGGTTTTGTGACTGCACATTTTAAAGATGAAGCTTGATCATTTTGGCTTCATATTAGTGCATAAAGTTTTCTTAAAAATCAGAGTAAATCATGTAATAAATAATAATTTTTGATGTTGAACTTAACATGTCTACAAAATCAAACTTTTAATATTCAGCACCTATTATACATGATAGTATATATTATTTTTATTTGTTTAAATTAAATTGTTGTATAATTGAATTGTTACGCCTTTTTTGCATCTTTTTGTTGGAGTCATATAATAATTGTACAGTATCTCTTGCAACAATTAGTACAGCTCTGAGATACTTTTACAGTACCAGTAGTTACTTATGACCATTCCCTCTTAATCCTTATGCTCAATCTTTATTTGACCTTAACCTTGACCAAATTGGGACTTTGAATTTATTAAATGTTCTTTTTTTTGCTTCATGTAAGGTAGATTTTACTGTTCCCTCTAGCAGAAATGCCCCGCAATAAAATACGGGGATACTGACAAAATTGTAAAAAAAAACACTTCTCCTTGACCTTGAACTAATTTGGACTTAGACATATTTCAGAACTTTCATTTGAGGCAGGTTTAGTAAATTTACCATTTTGCACTATCACTGCTTGAAAGAACTTTTTCAACTCAAACAGTTGTTGCTTATGATTTTGCCACCCGTATCACGAACCTCACTCTTACATTGACCTTGACCTTTAGGACTAAAAATAATTAAACTGGGAGTCCTTCTTGTCTGGCTGTCCAGTACCAAACGGGGGCATGTGTGTTTGTCACAGATTCTTGTCCTATTTGATTTTAACTTTAAATGAATATTGTTATATTTTTGAACTGCACTATTTTGAAATCTAATTTTTCTATATTAAATTGAACATGATTTGTTTGATCTCTTAAAATGTTATTGCTTTCCTACCATTAAAAATGATTGTTGTTTTATTTGTGTGTCTAAAGATTATATCTATATCATTCCTTTTTTTTGCAAATTGCTCAGTTTCTTGTTTCAATCAGTTAGCTAGTCAGCTTTACACCGTGAATGGAACTTGAAGAAATGTCTCTTGACTTTGATCATGGTGAACTTTTAACCACTCAAATCGATGGCATACAATCTGAATTGAATTTGATATGTTTGAAAATACTTTTCAACTGAAAGAAATTTAATGAATTGTGAAGAAAAAGTCTTCAACTGGTCTGTAACGTTTATTATTTATTATTTTACATATTGCTTGTACATGTGAAAAATATAATCATACATTATTTTTCAAACTGGTCATTTGTTTGTATAACCTAGATTTGTTTTTCAATAACTTGTGCTTTAGTTTTATTTTGTGAAATGTACATATTTGTATGATATATATTTCTGTTTTTATTTATAAAGAGACTGTTTGATTATGTGACGTGTTTCTAGTTATACAGATCTGTGATTGCTATCCTTACTGTTGCATTCCATTTTCCAACTGAGAATAAAATGTATTTATTTTGGTGTTAAGTTGAATTCCTTTTTGTCTTCATTCGGGACTTGTATTTTTTAAGGTCCAAATGAAAATCTTCATTTAAGTTCATGTACAGCTCCTCAGTGAAAAAGTCATTTCCAATCAAATTTGACAATGTTAGATGATAAAATACTAATTATCAAAATTGTTAACCTGTACATGAACCTTGAAGAGGCTCGAAGAATGTTATGAAATCAAGAAATCAACTTCTTTTTTTCGCCTTTGAACTTTGCAAATATAGGCATTACATAGAGTTTGTTGTGTATTATTACTAAAACATATGTTATGTTATTGATTTGGTTATTTGATCATACATTGATTATCGCATGTTTGTTGAACACATTTATATATCAGATTGACCTCACATTGTTTTGTATATGTCATTACGTATTTCAAAGTGCAACTACTTCTAAACTACTTATATTCATAATTATTCTTCATTTTTTATTACTTTTTCGCATATAAAAATTATAAGCGCTCATTATAAATGTAAATTGCTTTATTATATCCAGGTACACTTCATCAAGTAAAAATCTAAACTTTTATATAATATACAGTTTAGTATACTTTTGTTTCAGAATTATTCCTTAATTATACGCTAACAACAGCAGCTAAGTTTAGCCCTTTATATCAGCTATTGGTTGGTATTATTTACTCATAATTACCGTTAAATGAAAGCCGTATATTGCTGTCTGCTGATGTTTAGTTCTGAATAAACTACCTTATTACAAAGCATTTCTTGTAGTGCTTAATGGATTTGTATCAAGGTGCTGTCAAACTTGTTTGTGTTCAAAAGGGCCACTTGTTAAGGCATTCATGTATGTGAAAAATTATAAGTGTTTCCCTGCATTAAAGGGATATCTAAGGTGGTATTGTGATATGGTAATTAACGTAAATTGGATGCGGCATTATATCCCACGTCACAAGCATAACACATTGAATAAGCCAAGAATTATTAACTACGTCTATTCAGACGCCATTGATTGTAAGAGCCGCTGCACGTTTATCACACGTAGATTGAAATCTTTATGTTTTCAGACAGAATTAATTCTCATACAACTGGCATATTTCTTGTAGTCCTGTCACAAGCTATTGGTAATTTGGTATGCATGGAAGACTGTCCTCTGTCTGTAATCTGATTAGGCCAGGGGTATTGCAATGACAGCCGCGTCGAGGTTATACATACTGATAGTCTGAAGACTATATTGGAATAACATAGATATTGATTGTACAACGACTGCCGTTCATCTTACAAGGTCTACTACATTCTCTTTGCATGCAAGTATGTACCTTCAATTGGACACTTAACCTAAATTTTTGTTTTTGAATAAAAACCGTTCTTCATACCAACATACCGGTACATTGTAGTTTACACCTTTCAGAAAAAAAACTTTTGGAAAGGAAAGGATACAATTTTATTGCACGTTACATGCTTTGATTTTGTTCGGACAATACATGTAGGATACAATGATTGTTTCTTTCTGTCATAGCTGGTTGTACCGTTGATCCCTTAAGTACCAGAATCTTCAACACAACATAGGTGCATTTGGCGACTAGCATAAGTTGTTTGTAATTTGCCACATAATTGGAAGTTTTAGCAACAAAAAAACACGCACTCTTCCGATTAGGTATAAATGTCGAGATTATTCAGTAATTTTTACAATCTCCTACACATTCACCATCACATTTTTGGGTTTAAAATACATTTTGAACATTTCAAATTTGTTGTTGTATAGACACTAGAATTGTCAGTTATGTACATCACACTCACTTGTTGTACATTGATGATGGTTTTGTACAGGTAAGAATGTTACACACATCGGTGACAGGCTTTAATGGATATCAGACCAAGAAAAAGATATATTTGCGAATAATTGTATTAAGAATACCATCAAAAGAATAAAAATCGCACATATACGGCTAAACGTAAAGGCAAACAAGGATAGTCGCATTAGTAATTAATACTATGCGTATACGGATTATTTAGAATATCACTCATATAACCACTTGTTTGCGTAACGTATGGAAAGCATGTATTTACTACGCTAAAAATGTTTGAAGTTTCGATACTTTTTTTAACTTCAGCGTTTTTTGGTACATGGGTAGCAATTTTTTAGCGAAAGCAGAATTCTATATGTTTGTTTAGAGTAGTTTAAAATTATTTGGGTAAACGAAGCCATATGAGCTTGTTAATATTATTGCTGCCATGACGCGTATTCTCACTGTGGCGCCGTACGTCATTGCCTAATTTAAACGCCAAAATAACTTTGAGCAGTCCGTTTTCTTTGATAAATATATTACACATTATGAAATTTGACAGATAAACTCATGGAACGGTGAGGACTTTAAACGAAAAGTGTCTTTAAATCTTAAAACATTACGGCATTAATGGGAACATAGATGTAGATTCAACAATTCTTGTAATGCTTTGTTTTCTAGAACACCGAGTCTTAACTGGATCGTTTTTACTTAACGAGTTGCTTATTTCGCTCAGAGGTTTTGCTTTGATCCGACACATATATAGAAAATTTAAGTGGTTATACTTTCATATTCAAATTATAAACCATATACTCAATCGAAAGAAAAATGATACAACATCTCGTTTTAAAATCGCATTCGTCGAACCGTGAGGCCTACGTCGGACTGCTTTACGCACGTGATCAAAAGTCATCTTAATAAGTAGTATTAAATAAATGTTAACATACAAACGAAGTAAGTAAAAATGAAAAAATAACGCGAAAACTGTTCTTTAGATTTTCGATTAAAAAAATCTGATTGCACGTGGTTAATTGTATGGATTGGTGTGTATGAAGAGAATGTTGGAATCTCGTTTTAATGTCATTGCTCTCTCTAATGTTCTTCTATCGTGCAGAGTAGTCATATTCGACATTTATAAATATTATAACACACACAAGTAATTACTTGTTGCTGATTGTATTGCTTGTGTCGGCAAAAGAAAATTGTTCCATGATGCAAATGAACAACTGAAGTTGTTTCAATTATGACCAGTTCACAGCTATTGACATAATGGGCTATTTTAAGAGATATATTGCGATATTATTTGATTACTATACATGCATTATGTATTTATGAAATTCTGAAATATCTAGGGTTTTGGCAAATGTGTTTAACTGTAGTTTGTGCAAATCTATACTTTTATTGTGTTTTTAAACATATTTGTGCTAAACAATTTTTCACACAAGTCAAATCAAACAAAACCACTTGTTTCAGTATTGATGGACACACAATGGTTAAAAAAGTGTACTCACTTGCGCCACGCATTGAATGTCATGAACACTAGAATTGGTCCCAATAGTGACGTTAACCCCCGACGCCACTTTCCGTAATAATATGATATTATAGAAAGTTATAAAGGGGCATAGCTTTTAAAATCGTACATGCTCAACTTTATATAATGAGGAACATTGCTTAAACATTATCGGCGAACGCGTGTAAGTCTTCGTCTACTGACAGACGGACACACAGACATATGTATTGAGGGTTGTTCTTTGTCCGAAATATTATTTGCAAGTGCATATTGTTCCGAATGGCGAGTACATACATGTATACTTGATATTCTGAATAAGAAAACGCCATAACATAACCAACGATTCTAGCAATATTATGTTGTCGTTTGATTCAGTCAGTTGGCGGCACCAAATGACACGTAACTGTTAGTTCCTTAGTAACAACATCATGCATGTCTTCAAATATAAGTCAAATATACGACATTTTATAAAGCACTTTTTGTCAACTTTTGTCAACTTAGGTGCTGTAACAGTTACTCAGGATCCTTTTAAAAACATATTTGATTGCCTTAGCTATGACTCTGATTGTTCCATTGATCAAGAAAAAGCACATCTTGCAGAAACCTTCACGTGATATGTTATTAGCAATTCAATTCGGCTTGTATTGCTTACAGATTTTTTTTTTAAAATAATGTGCGTTAAAAGGAGTTTAACTATTATGTATTTAACATTTCTATAGATTAATTAGTCTCGCCATCAACACTTGTTATACAAGTGTAAATGTGTCTTATTATTATTATTATTATTGTTATTATTATTGCCGGGAACCCGTAATACAAGTACCATACAACATAGCTTATTTACCGTGCATTTGATATTGCAAACATGCATTGCTTAAATATATATTAAGTCGTGCTTATAGATCTAATTCTACAGATGATGTTTATGATTCGCATTAATGTTGTTAAAGCTAATTAGTCAACAACATTCACATTATGTTTTATCAGCTATATTCAATTTTCTTAACACCATTTCGCGTGATTTTAAAAATATCTATGCTTGGGAAAGTCTTTCAGTTCATTGCAGGGCGGAGAAAATTCGCTTTATTACCAGATTCATTTGTCCCCATTTCAACCATATATTTATCTCGCCTATTTATTATATACATATAGGTGCAAGCCATTTTATAATATTTTATGGAATTTACTGCTTAGTTATAAATAAACAACGTAATTTAAAGGCGTGTCTTTGATTTCTCATGGAAAAATGTATTATGTGCTAGAAACTTGTTTATGCGACAACAGACACATTTTTTTCTGACATTTATGTCTGTTTACAATACAAAAAAACAACAGGTAACTACGTACATCTAATCGACGTGTTGTCATTTGATCGTTGATGCTATTTATGCTTGACAGTCAGCGAAACGTAATTAACGCAATGAATAAACCTTATATTGACAATGCCACCCAACAACACACATCCAGACGTCATTGATTGTAAGCACCCCGCACGTACATCAACATGATAGACGTTCATAGACATTTAACGTTTTCCGTCAACATTAAAGCTCATTCATCTGTTCAGCTATTAGTTGATGTCTCGCAAGAACACATTGGTATGTGACATTGCCCATTAGGCCAGGACGGCCGCACTATCAATACGATACTTTCTCAATATTCTGAATAAGCAAACTGAATTACGT
>VMBQ01001629.1:80934-153389 GCA_007657795.1 Dreissena rostriformis | reverse complement strand
ATTACAGTATTATTACATTACAGTGGCGTATCAACAACTAATAGGTTATTATAATTTCAAAAAAAACTTATGAAAGATACCGATGGTATGGTTATATCATACATTTACCGTGTGTTTATATTGATTTGCGTATACATTTTCTTACCAATTCCAATAATATATAACTGCTAAAAGATACATTTATGCATAACAATGGAGTGCCTTGAATTGGTCAAGTCATGTAAAGAATTACAATTAATACCGTTGATGTACCCCTTTAAGTGTATTATATACATATGAATTTTAGTTGGATATTGCCTAATGTTACTGATCTCGATACATATTATTAATTATTTGGGTCTTCATTTAAATGTTAATCTTCTTTTTACATTGGCATACAGCCTAACAATGGTCAAGTCATGTTAAGAATTACAATTAATATCGTTGATATGCCCCTTTAAATGTTTTGCTCACATCTTGTTTTGGATGCAGCTTTAACCTACTTTTACGAATCCGGATACACATGTTTTGTGTTTAATTTAAATCTAACTCTACTTTTGCTTTGACATACATGTACTAGAATTTGTTTTGAACTTAATTATGTACATTGTTTTGATTGTTTTAAATTGTATTTTACTACATGCCGATAAACTTCGGTTGTTATCAAACGACCCTGGTGACCTATGTTTTTCTTTTAATATTTGTATAAAGTAATAAACAATGAAACATTTGGGTCAGTTTGGACAAAATCTAGGTGTGGGAAAGACTTTAATAATAAAAAAGTAAAATGCATATAATTGATTTTCATATGTGAAATTATGTTGTTGTTGTTTTTGATAAATTAATGCCCTGAAAATCAATTAATGTTTTTGTTTATGAATTTGCAGTTAAGTTATATCAGTATTATATAAACAGAGAGCGATAGAAGTTTTTTCGACAGTTGTTTTCACTAATTTACTCGATTTGTGTGTGTTTGCCTTTTTTAAAATTTAAACTTATGCTAAACTAGGTATGTTGTTTAAGTGCGAATAAAAAAATAACAACACTGGTGACCCATGATTTTCATTTTATTTTTCTATCCACAACAGATGGTTCTAGCTATATACCAAAAATTATCAAATTCTAGGTGTAAGAAAATTTGCATTGAAACTGCCGCATACGTCCTTAACATGAATAACTTGAAATCTTTATAAACAATAAACAAAAGCCAGTCAAGATATCCAAAGATTAATTCGACACTAAATACCAAACTATAAGTGTAACACATGGAAGCTTAATAATAAACCATTATCTGATTTTACAACAATTCCACATATTAAAACGAATTGAGACTTCATTAATTGTGAGCACGCAACACCCATTTCAATGGTACAGACTTGCTAGTATATTGAAAGCACGATGTTTTCAGACTTAGTTCGTATTTATTCCACTAGGTATATATTGTTGTCCTGCTGCAGGATATTGGTATGCAGATATGCTGAATCTGATTAGACCCATGCTTATTGTTCTGATTAGACCCATGCTTATTGTTCAGACAGCCGCATCGGGGCAATGCATGATTAATATTCTGATGACTACAACGCCTCAACACTGACAATGACGGTATATATAATTTTCCGAATCTTAGCGCAGCGAATTAAAGAAAAAGTATTTTGGATTGCAACAGAATGTCTCCGCTCATTGCATTGTTTTGGCGGTAATAATGATCAATGAATAGCCATTCGGCTTTGCGAAACTGACCAGTAATTTTCGTAATATGTTTTTGGATATAAATTATTGACAAGTTTTCTCATGGAAATGATTATCCACAGGAATATAGTCTGTTTCTGTGTAAAGTATATGGGCGTTAGATCGTTATGATTTATGAAATCTATATCAACATGTGATTTGTTCACGTTTGTTTGTATCATATGTTGTAAATGTGTCATCTAGTCGTACACACAGATACCAGAATAAAAGCTGTATTTCCAATTTAATTCGTTGTTGTTGTTGTTTATTAAGAAGACGCAAATGATCTATGGAAAACGATAGCCGTTCATCTTATGTTGCACAAGTTCTATCTACATTCACTTATGCTCATTGTAATTGGAAGCAGCTCCACAGCATCATCTCTTTATGGCGTGGTTTAGATGCATAACATATGTTATTCTTATGTCTCATGACTTCTTTCAACGACCTCCTTTAACTGTTTGTAACGTCCACGAGAAGCCATTGTTAATCGAAAGGCGTACTTTGATGTACGAGCAGAAAATTGCGAGATTATTTGGAAAAACGTAGCCCTATTCTCAGTTAAGTTAAAACACCGATATTGGACCTGCCTCAAATTGTTTGTGACACGGAACATCGCTGCAAAAATATCAATTTCTTATTCAATTTAAACTGTCCGATTTCTTTATATGTGTGTTAAATTTTTTAATGTGGAATATAAGCTTAGCAAACCGTACATTAAACAGCCAATGTCTATATCAATGAGGCAAACGTTTAAACAATTAATGTTTATAATTTTGCAGCTTCACAAATATTTATCTAGATAGTTAGTTCTTAAGGATAAGCTTTTTATCTCGAGATTTTGGCTCTGTAATGACGACTATATAGCCATTTAAACATTCATTATGACACATTCGAATAGCATTGATCGTATTTAACAAACATTACGAACCCATGTATAACGTTCCAGAGGTGTCGCGTACATCGAATCGTGATGATTATGTCGAGCTGTTCGACGGTTGTGATATGATATTATATATTTATAACAGTTTTGTTCCTTAACGAACACTATGCTCGTTAATATTTTTTCACATGTTTATTTTGTAATTAATTCTGGGCTTTGATGTTAGACTTGCAATCAAACCAGTTTATACCAACTGCTTGCATTAAGAGTTCTAGGGTGTTAAACCCAGTTTTAATCTATGTTTTATTTTAATGAGTGTATTGTTTTGTTTTTATTGTCTTGGAATGTATAGACCTCTTGTCTTAAATAAAATACTATCGGAGTTTAACTTTTGTCCTTATATTTTCTTTGGAGTGTCTTTTTTACAATGCAGTTGTATTTAAGGGATTGATAAAGTGAAGACAATGGCTGTTGCTGTATCTATAGTGATAACGATATGCGCGCACAACATGTTTCGCCGCCTAATTAGTGAACCACATTGAATGTTACGCATAAACCAAGCTTAACAACGGCGTTTCAGATGCTTTGTTTTGTAAGCCCCAAAATACATGCATTACACCATCATCATAGACTTGTTAAACATCTAGTAGTGACTGGTATATTTAATACCAGATGTTTTCAGAGTAAGTGCTTGTACTTTAACTGTGCATATTCGTAGTAGGTGTGTCACAATATCACATTTTCTAACGTACAAACGCACCAAGCAATGCGTTCTCAATGTTTTCATCGAAAGTAAACTGTCAAAAGCCAATTATTATGATAATAGCAAAAATAAACTAACGGAAAGTCCATTGCATCAAGAGGAGACCATTCTTGTCATAAGAAGATCTTCTATAAAAGACAGGTGACAAATGTCCCTAAAATTACACTCAGGACTAAATAAGATGCGTCTGACACCGCCTTGGAAAGGCCAATGTATTGCAGGGATAGCTGTGGGTTTAAAGTTGGTTTCTGGGCGCCCACAATTCACCCATGGTCCAGATTTATTCATAAAGCATTTCAACGAAATGACAATTAACCGCATAGCATAACAATTCAAATCAAACTGCAATAACAGAGAACACGTGTCAATGTAATNACACCTTATATTTTCTTATTTTAATTTTATCAATAACTTCTAAGGAGTTTGTTATTGACCAAAATAAGTTTATATTACTATTTTTATAAACTGTATTACACTATTTGGCTATATGATATCTAATAGCGCTCAAGGCGGATGTTAGGTACACTGATAATTGCTTGGTGGTACAAGACACTGAATTAGCGATAAAACGACTTTTATATGGCGTTTTATGTAATTTAGGTATCCAGTAAAGTGATGGCAATTTCTTGTTAGCAATATTTACGTTTACATTAAGATTTATCATCTTTATGCTAAAGTAACGATGTTTTGAAAAATGTGTAGAATGTGGAGAAATGTTAATTTAATACCAAGACATTTGTATATGTTTCATTTAAAAATTCAATGTACTAATAGTGATCTTTATCTTTATGCATATTTCCATTTTATAAATACTATTGATACATTAAACTTCCCTTTTCGTAGAAATTGCATTGATATAGAACCGTTAGCACGATAAATAACTTACATATGCTGCTTTACGTTGTATTTAAGATAATGTGGTCAATGTGTTGAGTTAATTTATACTTATCATACCGCTTGACGGTCAATTCGCACCTAAGCTCTCAGTTAATTTTATAGTTAATAAAAAAATACTATTAATAGGGAAAAGAGTCCTCACCCTTGTCTCTTCACAATAATAAGACAACTGTGTCTCTGTACATGTCGTGAATCTATGACTCCTGTTCCGGACACAATATCCACCAGAAGATGATACTCTGTTGAAATTCGCTAAAAGAACGCATACTAAAGCATAAGAACTGTAAAAAAAAAGCGTTCTTATCTCTTTGCAACATACTTATACCTTAATAAGAGGTCGGTCATTTACCCGCACCGCAGGGAAAGGAACTACGCTGTGGCCGGTACTGGGCCATTTACCAGGCCTTTTCTCCGGGGTTGCGGACTGCGTTGTAGTTTTTCTTGGGAGAAAAGTCGTCTGTAAATGGCAAAATAATGCATAACAAATGCTAAACGCCTATAAAAAGCGTTCTAATCACGAAAAAATATAAAAAATACTTTAATGTATTTTGATGTGGAATTTGTTGGACTTCGATTTTAAGGGCCTTTGGACTTAGTCGTTTTCAACAGTCCGTGTTGGACATAGTGTTTTGGTGATTGAACAGTCGCCGGTAAACACCAAAAGAACGCATAATAAAGCCTAAGAACTGTACAAAAAGCGTTCTAATCTCTTTGCAACATACTTATACCTTAATTAGAGGTCGGTCATTTACCCGCACCGCAGGGAAAGGAACTACGCTGTGGCCGGTACTGGGCCATTTACCAGGCCTTTTCTCCGGTGCGCGGACTGCGATGTAGTTTTTTTTGGTGAAAAGTCGTCTGTAAATGGCATAATAACGCATAACGAATGCTAAACGCCTATTAAAAGCGTTATAATCACGATAGAATATAAAAATACATTAATGTATTTTGATGTGGAATTTGTTGGACTTAGTCGATTTCGAGGGTCTTTTGACCTAGTCGTTTTCGACAGTCCGTGTTGGACATAGTGTTTCGGTGATTGAACAGTCGCCGGTAAACACCAAAAGAACGCATAATAAAACCTAAGGACTGTAAAAAAGCGTTCTAATCTATTTGCAACATACTTATACCTTTATAAGAGGTCGGTCATTAACCCGCGCCGCAGGGAAAGGATTTACGCTGTGGCCGGTACTGGGCCATTTACCAGGCCTTTTCCCCGGAGCGCAGACTACGATGTAGTTCTTCTTGGAGGAAAAATCGCCTGTTAACAGCGAAACAATGCGCAAGAGCGCGTCAATCCCTAATGTGGCTTCATGGAACAGCAGGGAACGATCCTAAGCCCGTGAAAACACAGAAGGGGAAGTAATAGCCGGAACAATCCGCTCTACAACTTTACCGTTACTACGTCTGCTACCTTAATTTGCGTCACTGCATGGACTGTGGATTCGTCCATGATATTGTAATCCCTAAGTCGTGAATTATCTGCGGGGACGGTTTACCCTTCAATATAATACAAAGTATTCAAAGTATCAATATAATACATACAATAAACATAACAGAAACAAGAGTAACTGTGATCCAGTTCACCATCTGGCCATGATCTACCGTATCACAGCATGTGACAGTGACATCACAGTAGTCATTCATGTTCACCATCTGGCCATGCAGCTGATCCAGGAGCTGTTTCCCGTACGTATACGAGTTGCCCATCTGGTAACTCTTGCCATCCCAAAGCAAACGAGCTTGTCCCTGGGCAAATGGAACTGCAATATCAACTTGTACGCATTCAAAACACAATATTACTACACAAATCACAAGAATGATTAGCTATTGCACTTTGTACACCATGGCCACCGATCGTTCCCTGCGTTCCGTCTGTCACTCCCTAATGTGGCTTCCTGTGAACTATAAAGTTTCTTGTTCGCAGGAAACGGTCCACAGCCCGTGAAAACACAGATGGGGGAGATCATAAAAAGCTTACGCAGTGCTCGGTATCTATCTCGCACCATCTGTCCGGCTATTAGCAGGCATGTTCCCCGAAGCGCGGAGTTCAAATAAAAGTATCAACAGGTTATGTTAGAACAAATTAAATACGTCTAATTATGTTAAAGTCCATACAAATGAATGGCACCAGCCTCGACAACGCTCAACATACTGTCTCATGGCCACCGACTGTTCCCTGCGTTCCGTCTTTCACTCCCTAATGTGGCTTCCTGTGAACTATATTGTGTTCTGTTCGCAGGAAACGGTCCAAAGCCCTTAAATACACAGAAGGGGGATATCATAAAAAAGCTTACGCAGTGCTGGGTATCTATCTTGCACCGTCTGTCCGGCTATAAGCAGGCTTAACTGAGCTATAAACGGCTAAGTCCCCAAAAACAGTAGTCTCAGGGGCAGTACCGCAGTAGTAAGTACGGACGGGTAGCTGCTTGAGATCGGTAAGGTCTCGGAGACGGTCCCGCTGTGCTGGCTGGTGGGTTTTAATACTTGACAATTTTCGCTCGAAATTTTGGCTGAAAACGGTCCCCAAAAATCGACTTTTTGTTTAAAAGAAGGAGCCCGGCAAGGGTAGTTTCAAAAGACGCGGACTAGCGAGGCCTCGCAGCGGGCATCGTCGCCTGGCTGGCAAACCCGAGCAAAAAAATAGTTGTACTTAGACGTTTTCGTTAGGGTTAGTAACCCTAACCTAGGGTTAACTCGCGGCATATGATGATTCTCGGATAAGACCAGTTGAGCGAACATAACCCTACTACTAGATAACCCCTACTAGTGGGCTTGCATGGTGGAATCCGATGCATCGAGTCGAGTTCTCGCGGTACGTTGCGGTCTCAACCAGGAATCTCGGGCGGCCTGAAAGCGGCCTGAAAGCGGGCCGGTTTCGCTGTCCCGGAAAACACCCCGGACAGGTACCCGAAAAGTCGTTCAGACGGTAGGGGAACCTCTGTTGGAAAGCTTCGTCTCGGCGGTGGCTACCTTAGGAGGTCGGTCGCGGACGTATTCGCACGGCGGGGACCGCGAACGAAGGCCTAGTCGATCTACCGCGAGCCAAGGGTCCAAAGGCCGTGTAAACACAGATTGGGAAGATCATCAATATATCGTAGAGTGCTCGGTATGAGGCTGTGTTTGTTTATTTAGGGTNACCCTACGGCTACCCTACGGCTACCCTACGGCTACCCTACGGCTACCCTACGGCTACCCTACGGCTACCCTACGGCTACCCTACGGCTACCCTACGGCTACCCTACGGCTACCCTACGGCTACCCTACGGCTACCCTACGGCTACCCTACGGCTACCTTACGGCTACCGTACGGCTACCCTACGGCTATTGTGTTTTCATGTTTATCTCAATATTTTAAAATATCGCCTTATTTGCTTGAAGTCCCGCGAGATATACAGCCTAATGAATCTTTGCACCATTTGTAACAATCCCAGCAAACATGAAAATATACGCACACTTGTACTAAAATACGGGTTTCCCTGAAGTGTCTAGAATTTCCATCAGTGATATTAAAGTACCCGCAAGTATTAAACGCGTCACGAGTCAAGTGTTGTTTCGTTCTCGATAAGCATGTATCCTTTTCGTCCTCTGTAGCACTGGGTGTGACGTTCTTGACACAACCAGTGCAACTCGCGTTTTCGCAATGGTAGCGGGTTTCAATGCATGCATTACAAGAATTGCAGCTACAAATGCTACTCATAACTTTGGTAGTCGTGAAAGCCTTTACCTGCCTAACAACACGGATGCTGGTGATTGTTGGTTTCTGTTTTTTGTTTATCGCATCGTTGTTTATCTCGTATATAGAACGACCGTCTAGTCATTAGGGAAGATCTGTTTGCTTTTAATACACTGATCCAGATATAAACATTGAAAATACGTAAGTAAGCACTATGTTTTTGTTTATAAAGAGAGCCGCAAACTAACGCGATATTTCGAATTGGTCGAAAATGCCAGCAGCCCACACCCTTTTTTTTAAATCGTGACTTTTGTTTCGTAAATATAAAATGTTATCCATGCTTTAGAGGAAATAAAGAATGTATCTATATTAACTAAAATGTGAATGGTTTTTAATAAGTTTATAAGCCTTCTACGGAAACAGCCGCAATTTTGAAAACGATAGTCTTTTAAGACAAAGTTGAATAAACACATAACAGTATAGCATATACAGTACTTTTCTTACAGATAACTTAATAAATTAACGAATGCATATTAAAGTTGACATAATTCTTATTCATCAGCTGAAAAGGTTCTTGTCAGAAGCGACAGATTGAGTCTTGTTGCAGTAAACCACGCAGCCAATTGAACCGTTATTTAGCGGGAAGATAGCGAAATTTTGGGGAATGCCGCCCCACATCCCCGCTTATAAACACTCAACCTGTTCCAACACAAATTGAAGAAAAAACAGTGAAGAAAAATAAACGAAGTATGCATAGCAACATCGACGTATGCGCAAAACATTGTTTAAATGTCATAGATATATTCGAGGATTTCAAAAGTGCAAACTACCCCATTTCAGATGCACAATTTCGTAAGTGTACTTACGAGCAACAATTGGCTTATCACAACATGTAGCACCTGTACATCACGAATTCTGAAGCAGGCTAATCAAACATTATAATGCGACTTCAAAACAAGCCTTAATTGACTAAAAATGTATCTTCTTTCAATCAGTGCAAAGTGCAAAGATTTTAAATCAAACGTAAATTAAGATATTGATTTGACAACAGCCTCCAAACAATAATTTACACAACATTAAATAAGTAATCCATATGGTGTCCGAGTTTCATTTCTCAATGGAAATTATTTAAGCGTTCAAATATATATATTTTTAATACGAACACAACTTATAATATTATAATACATATTTTGAATGCATGATTGCTTTTTTTCTATGTATAGTTACCATTCTTTTTAAATAATTTTAGAATGTTTAAGAATAATTGATTTATGATGGATTTTTTACAACTATTGTACCATCACAAACATTCTAACCTTGAATCGCAAAAAGTCAAGGATGATCACTGAAATAATATATACGACAGGTTGTCACACTTATCGTGTATATCTTGTTATAATGATTGATTGTATGTTTGATTAATACGGGTTATCGGAATAACATGATTCAAATTGTGCATGAAATGATACCATTTTCAAATAAAGCGAAAAAAACACAGTAATTACTTTTTATTTCTAGCTAGATTTATATTGGAAAGTTTTTATCAGAGATACCTTGTTTTTATTCCAAAATAAATACTTTATTTGTATTTCAAGTGAACAGATAAAATATCTTCTAAAAGGTCTCTGTTATATAAACGTAAATTTTGTTTTATCAAAGCACATTTGATTTGGCAAATATTGTACAGCTTGATAATACATGATGCTATGTTCAACGCTTATGCTACGCACTCAAGAATTTCTGATTTCACCAAATGTCTTACACAAAAGACACTCATAAATAATTGTTATAAACATTCCATTGCAAGTTGCCAGCATTATTAAATCTAATATGCAATTCAAATATTTTTATGCTAGGAACCAGAGATTATAAACAACATTCATGAGTGTGAACGGTTAATAATGATTCTTATTCACATATTACACACCTTGCAATGATTTGTTTTTGGGACTAAAATCCATTCCTATATGGCAAATATAATACAGCATTTACTGTCTTTTAATTGCCAAATGAGCTCAGCACAAATCAAACATGCATTGATGCAAACCAGAGGAACAAGATAGAAACCAGCGAATAAGCATATCAAGTTTCGAGAGAAAATATTAACAAAGTGAACTTCAATATGGAATGAAAGAAAAACAAGCATAAACTACTCTTTTTATAGGGTTTAATTTCTTTAGAGACAACGTATTATTAAGTTAAATGTTTAAATTATCTCCAGGCAAGTTCAGCAAGGTACCGAAATATTTATTGTTAATAGCCAGAATGCACAGCCTGGTACTGGTTGTAAAGCAAAAATATGCACACATGTGTCACTAAGATTAAAATGAATAGGGTTATGATGAGTCCCAATGTGGGGTGGGTTGGGTGGGACCCGCACTTTGAACCCAAAGACGTCATATTTGTAAAATGCAATGGAGAGAGCTAGTTATTACACATATTAAACAAAAAAACAAATGTTTATACTTGCAATTAACGTTCCAAGTCGGTTACCAAAGATTTATTCATTTTTGTGTATTTGCTGAGTGTTTGTTCGTATGTCCAATTACTTACGTTCTGTGTCACAGTGTTAGTCAATATCTGTTATGCGGAACTCCGTGAAAACTTGGTTTTCCGAAAGGTTTAATCAGACTTGACCTAAAATAAGCATGTCGGCAATTAATACGGTATTATATATTTAAAAATAGTATTATATTTTAACAAAGTTTATATTTTATTGTTGCACACCGAAGCCACATTATTTTCGTCAATATGCGAATATAAATCATGCACACGTTCATATAGCAGTAACAGTTTTTTTGTACTTATGTATGAGCTGAGTTCCGAATAAGGTGTTTTGGTTCCTTGTCATAAATGCATTACCACATGTTTGTTTACGGTTTCATTCCTGTTGGTGCAGGCTGAAATTGGTATTATTTAAACAATACTCTAATTATGGAACGTGCTAACACGTTCAGCATATTAACATTTCTTGCATTGTAAGGAACCGAGGACTTGAAACTATCTTAAGCTTATTTGCACAGGTGCAAATGGTAAAAGACGCCAGTTTATATATCGTATCTCAAAATTTGAACACTATAAGTATTTAATTAATACCTGGCTTGATACACATTTCTGAAACATATTATTCTTAGCGCATGACGTTTAAATATTTTATTCTCAGCAAAGTAATGTTCGATACACAGGAAAATGTGGTTAAAAACAAAAACAGATTTAAGTTTGAGTAACATAGATTTATTGAATTTTAAAATAACGCCGGATAACGTTTTTCAAAATTAGAAAACAACGAGAATCAAATTTTACTATCAACTGATTATTTTGTTCTCATGTAGGAGACGTCGTGAATGAATATTACTGTCGAAACTTGTTATGAATAAGCAACCATATAATCATGTATTCTTCCTTAAGTGTTTTATATTGTGTTTTACTTTAAACCGTGTTAGTGCTTAAAAGGGACAATTGTCATTACACTGATTTCAGTCAATACTTAGTAGCAAATGACTGTTTCAAAGGCGATAATTTGTTAAGACGTATAAACAATTATATGTTGGGTCCTCAAAAGGAAATACCTTAAATGCAAAGAACAAATAATGCATTAATAATTCATCCCGTTTTCTGACGTCATTCATTATAAGCATTGTCGCACGTGGACCGACTTTAGAGACTTTCGGTTCAAATTAATAGATACATAAATATATTGAAAGCCGGATATTTTCTGTTATAATTGGTATTTATTCCACACGGCACAATACATTGGCATGCATTGAAAGTCGTTCTCGGCCCAAAATATTGTTCTGACAGCTCCGGTGAGCCAATACATGCTTAATGTTTTGAGATGTACAATGTTTGTGGCAGTATTGTAGTCTGAATCAGGCGGCTTAGTTCAGTACTCGTTAATTACAGTGTCTTAGTTAAATCGACATGACTATCAAACAAGCAATTAAACATAATTATATTGTCAACATGCATGCATTTATCATTATAAAATATCAACGTAATCGTGTGATTGTTGGTTTTATTAGCGTCAGACACAGTGTTCTGTCGAACAAAAGAAAACATCGAAACACAAATCCAGTAAATTGGCTTGTTGATTATTACGTCGCGATTATCCATGACAAATTCAAGACCCGGACGAGAAAATGAATATCTTCATTCAAAGATTTGAACTATGATAAGAAAACTGTAGAAGGTGAACATCATTAATCACATACAGTTCAGCCAGTACAATGCTTTGAAACAAACTATGTTACGCGGTCTTGCATGCTGTAAATTGTTGATTATATGTATGCACCAAGAGAAATTTAATACACATTGTTACAGGAATAATAGTTGCCTATAATTGCATATGAAAATACAGGAATAAAGAATCTCCTGAAACATTATGAGAGATTAATTATTATCAATACTCGTTAGTCTTTTGTGTAAGGTAAGTTACCAATTGTCTTTACAATACAGGACAATGCATACAATATAAAATTAAACGTTAAAATATAGTCTAATAACTGGGATTTTAAAAACGGTTGAATGACGCGTCGAACCTCACCCTTGGCTCAAATATAATATCAAACCCATACAAATATAACCTCAAAGCAATGTGCTTCAAATTAAAATTGTGCGGTTAAAATTACAAATTCGAAATATTAACCATATATTCATTTGAAAGAAAAATGATAACACATCTCGTTTAAGAATTCGTCGACCCAATTTAAGGACGTGATCAAGAGTACTCTACATAAATAGTATGATTTCAATTTTAACATTCGAACGAAGTTAGTAAAAGTAAAAGTTTTTCGCGAATAACGCTTTAGGTTTTCGATACAAAGTATGTGACACGTGGTTAATGGTATGCTTTGGTGTGTATGGAGACACTCTTGGAATCTCGTTTTAATGTCATTGCTTTCGCTAATGTTCTTCTATCGTGCATGGTAGTCATATTGGACATTTAAACACATTGTAACACAAGAAAGTAATTACTTCTTGCTGATTGTTTTGCCTGTGTCGGCAAAAGAAAATTGTTCCATGATGCAAATGAACAACACAATGTATACCCAACTCACAGCTAATGACAGTATGGGCTAATTTGAGAGATATATTGCGACATTATTTGATTACTATACATGCAATATTTATTTCAGAAATTCTGAAATATCTAAGGTTTTGGCAAATATTATGTTTTACTGTAGTTTTTGCAAATCTATACTCATATAAACACAAAAAAACATACATAACGCACAAAACAAATTCACTCACCAGCTTATGACCCTTTTCGTCATAGTCGTGCCCTACGTCACTATCACCAACACCATTATTTTAGTTAATGAGTTATATTTCTCATGGCCAGTATAAACATACCTGCCCGTGAAGAATATCTAAAATTATTGATTAAAATAATAAGGCTTGCGGTGTTAATTTCTTATATTTTTCATCGCTAGTGCACAACCATTGCATGTGAGAAGTGTAAGAGATACAATTATAATTGTCAACATATTAAATAAATATAAAATAATTGTATACTTAATATATATAAAACACTCACTTCAAATACAACCGAAGTCGCGCTAATAACATTTCTGCCATGCTGGGGAAACTGGAGTTGCATACTGTTTATTTCTGCACTGTATTGTGTTTTCAAACATATTTGTGCTAAAGAATTTTTCACTTAAGTCAAATCGAACAAAACAACTTGTTTCGGTATTAATGGACACACAATGGTAAAAAAAGTATACTCATTTGCGCCACGCATTGAATGTCATGGATAATAGAATTTCTCCTAATAGTGACGTTAACCCCCGACGCCGCATGCCGATATTATATGATGTTATAGAAAGTTCATAAAGGGGCATAACTTTTATGATCGTACATGCTCAACTTTATATAATAAGGAACAATGCTTAAACATTATCAGAAAACGCCTAAGTGTAAGTTTACGTCTATTGACAGACGGACACACAGACATATGTATTGAGGGTTGTTCCCTATCCGAAATCTTATTTGCATGTGAATATTGTTCCGAATGGCGACTCAAGACAATACATTATTGATATTCTTAATAAGAAAACGCCCTAACATAACCAACGATAATCATTCTAGCAATATTATATTATCGTTTGATTCAGTCAGTTGGCTGCAACGAGTGACACGTAACTGTTAGTTTCTTAGTTATACCGCATGCATGTCTTCAAATACAAGTAATGCAATTTTATAGAGCACTGTTTTGTCAACTTGTATGCTGTAACAGTTACTCGCGATCTCTTTTGAAACACATATTTGATTGCCTTACCTATGACTCTGATTGTTCCGTTGATCAAGAAAGAGCACATCTTGCAGAAACCTTCATATGATATGTTATTAGCAACTAAATTCGCCTTGTATTGCTTACAGAGTTGTTGTTTTTATAATGTGCGTTAAAAGGTGTTTGTGTTCAGAAATGTATTTATGCCAAATAATAATTATAAAAGGCCTCATTATTTACAAGATCTTTATGCCGATTATATGATGTGGGTGATGACATATTAAAACCGACATTAAACTCACGCCACGAGAATAATGTTTTCAACTTATTGAATATAAGCCATGCATTAATAATGAAACCAAAACACGCATTCAGGCACCACTGAATGTAATCGCGCCCGCACGTACATTAAGACCTTAGACGTGTTCGTTGAAAGCCTTGTGCTTTGTACAGAAAGATTTACTTCTCATTCGACTTTGCCTACACGGGATTGTGCTATCGCAACAGGACAGTGGTATGCATGGAAGGTTGTCCTTTGTCTGGAATCAGATTAGCCCATGTTTATCGGCTTTTACGGCCGCGCCGAGATAAAACATTCTTAATAATCTGACGAAGAGAGCCCGACAACATGGATGATGATCAGACAACGACAGCCGTTCATATGTTATAGCTCACAATTAAAGAACTCTTGACATCCAATGATGTAACTGGACAAGAAATGCTACACACAGTATTATATTTCGCAAAAGAACCGTTGCTTATGTTAACAAACATCAAGTTTACACATTTAAAAACTGCTGGCTATATATATTAAATTTCATTTACAATTATTTTATTTGTTTTTCGCCCATAAACATATATAAATCTTTTCTTGTTTGTTTCATACATAGTTGCAATAATCCAACTCCCAGCTATATTGACCCTCCGGGTAAGCTGTACTTATGTACTCATAAAAGCTCCTAGCATTCAAGAAGAACTAGTTTTACACATAGCTGTTTGTTCTACTGACCCACACAACGGATCTCAAACACGGCCACACAGCCGCAAAAGCAATCTAGTTCAGCCCATCAGACAATATATCCATCGTTATCACACGAACAATACAATCGGAACATGCCTGCAACATATTTCTGAAACACGGTGTTTAAGGTATTCAATAATGGAAGAGCTAACAAATTCGTATCCCGGTGTTTTTTTTGACGAATTTACTCAGTCAGAAAAATTGAAGTTACTTTATTCAATGAGGTAAAAGTATGTATTTGTATAACGTTTCCAAATATTCAATGTCGATTGTTTAACTGTTTGCTTGAACATGTTTAATAAAGATAATTAATGCATGCACGTCAAGACTATTCCCGACAATGTCCAGGCATATTAAGAAATAAATCATGGATTGCCGGAACGAAGAACTGTTATCTATTATTATGTCACAATATGACATTTGCATATGGCTGTTTGCTGTCTGGAATCTCATTTTCAATTGTCCTCAAAACCACGCCAAGCAATACGGGTTTAATATTCTGACAATAACTTACAACATTCACATTCACTGATACTACCAAGATTTTCGTTCGATAAATATAAATTTACCGCAACAGAATAGTTGTTATTGTCAACCTGCATAGTCATATACTCGTAGCTTATATTTAAGCTATTGATATTACACATATGTCGCATTTTTTTTTAAATTAGGAATTGTTATTTGTTCAGCATGCAGAAATAGAGGCCAATGTCTTAAACAGTCATTTGTTTCCAGTCACATCGCAAAAAACATTGCATAGGTAGGTCGGCGTATTTTTTTCGTAAACTTGTTTTGAGATCCCCCACTTTAATATGCAATGACATGCACACATCTGCCCAATCTCTTCTAAAATTGCTTGTTTTAGTTATTTTCTTTTTAATGAAAAGTTAATTTAGAAAATATATTCGAATGTAGCAAAGTATCGCAAATTTATTTGTTAAATGTGTGCATGTGATCGATTCTATACACACTTATCGAAAACTAAATCTGGAATACCAGATATAATTGTATGGTCGGTACAAACAAGGTTTGATCGGGTTTATGGGAAAATACAACTTTTGTACGCCTAACGTCCCATATTTCATTGTTTCGCTGATCCAGACGAAACATCTTAACTACGTTAATAAAATCTATTTTAAGCCGTCAAGTGCATACTTTGTTTCGAGACAGACGTCAGTCGTTGTCGTATTTATGCACACTATAATCGGACTATGCTGGGCAGTTAAAATGCTTGTAAAATAAAACTCATGTCTCCCTGTTATGGAAACGCGGGAAAGTTTGCGATGCAGTGGTTTTGTTGAAGTTTCTTAACATTAAAATTCATCGTTCCGATATTGAGAGTAATTTTCATTACATGAAGTCTTCACTGTATCTTTATAATGTTTCCGATTGTTACTTTATATAATGTATGTACATTTGAATGCCGATAATCAGTAACGTAGCAGAGTGATTCAAACATAAGGTGTTATGAGAACATACTCATCTTCATACACAACATAACCGTGTGATGAGATAAATACAGCTTGTGGAGAAAATTAAATAAATTATGGATCAGTAAGTGTATCTTTTCAAGCATTATTTACCTTTTTAATGTGTATAATGCTAGAAATAGATCAGTATTCATATGTTAGTTTGACATTGTATCGAAACATTGTGTACATTGTGTATACATGATGCTATATAGAATATATTAAATTGATAACAGAGCAAATTTCTGAACGTACGAATGCTCGCGCATGATGTTATGTGCATTTTGTGGTCAAGTTTGTGGTCAAGTTTGTGGTCAAAGATTTTTTTTTTTTATCTTTCATGTGATTTGCTTAAATGTAAAATATGTCAAACAGCTCACATGAAGGTAACTAGGCAATGCCAGATAATCTAAAAACACACCTGGAAATACTTTTTCTAAACCTTGAATAGAATTATTAACTATTTTATTTATTTCTGTTTGTTTATGTCCATAAATATTGACACGCTTATTATTATCATTCTTTTATCAATTTTTGGTAGTTTCTTTGTATAAACCATAATGAAACGTGTTTCTCTTTTGTTTTAATTTGTGAAATATAAATTATTTTTATGATGTATATTTCAGCTTTAATTTATAACACGTGCGTTAACTCTGTTATTATATGACATGTTGATTGTTTTACATTCCATTCCATTTTCCAACTGAGAATGGTATTTTTACGTTTGTATAAGTGTTTTCATCCATTGCATTAGTATCCATGGAGCTCTAAATAAAAACTGTTATTAAGTTGTACTTAAGTGACCATATAGTTCGATTGAGCTTTCAAACTTGTATATATATATTATTTTTTTTTAAATTACAAAAAGAATGCATTAAACTAGTTAAATAAGTTGCCAAGTAAAAAGATCTAAACAATCTGTATATCTTGTAATGTTAAAAACTCCTTTTACATATAAAAACTGTGGTTAAGATGCCAAATCGTGCATTCCATTTTCCAATTCAGAATTTTATTTTTACGTTAATTTAAGTGTTTTCATCTATTGCATTTGTATCCATGTAGATCTAAATGAAAACATATTTTATAAAGTTGTTCTTCAGTGACCATATAGGATCGATTTAGCTTTGCAAACCTTTTTTGTTGTTTTTGATAAATTGGCAAAAAGAAAACATCAAATACTAAATTAAACATGTTGCCATTTGACAACGACTATACAAAAATTGTTAAACATGTTATACTTTAAAAAGGCATTTGTATATTACTGTTCAATATGTTTTCATGCAAAACGAAATGTGCACACAACAGTTAAACATGTTATGATGTAAAAAATACATACACATGAAACAAACACACGCGGAATAGTTTTGTTTTGGAAATCATCTTAATTTTTCGCTAAAATGATGTTTGAATACAGGCATCATTATGCCATTGAAAATGCCACCCAACAAAACGCAGACAGACTTCATTAATTGTAAAGACATGTTGTCATTTGATCGTAGAGGCAATGCATGCTCTAAATTCAACGAAACGTAATTTACGCAATGAATAAACCTTATATTGACAATGCCACCTAAGAACACTCATTCAGACGTCATTAATTGTAAGCACCCCCGCCCGTTCATCAACATGATAGACGTTCATAGACATTTAACGTTTTCAGACAGCATTAATACTCATTCAGATTGGCATGTCGGTTGTTGTCTCCCAATAACACATTGTTATATAACATTGCCAATTGTCCTAGCCGCCGTGTCGATACAATACTTTGTGAATATTCGGAATAGGAAAACTCAATGACATAGTCAATCATTGTACCTTTTTATTTTGTCCTACATAATGTTCTTTAAATGACGCGAAACTCATACAACTACTCTAAACGGTTGTTAGTTTGTTTCTTTATTCAGATTTTTCACCCTATTGAACAGTAGTTCAGTCATATAACTAACTCTAACTTTCCCCGTTATAGCTGGTTTAACTGTCCTGAATGCACATACTCATGCAAGTAACTGACAACTGTTTTTCTTGAGCGAGAGGTAATTGAAAAATGGTGGTATAAATACTTTCATGACACATCAAACACAAGTAATGTGGCGGGTCGGGATTCGAACCCACGATCCTCGGATTTCTTCAACCTGAGCTAGTTGTAACAATTGTTATCGTCCACATACATGCAGTTTACATTCACACTTTTGTGTAACGAAAAGAACTCGTTCTTAAATACTAGCTATTTTTGAAGTGTGATCATTATACACGAGTTGATTGTTTGCCTGGTCATGTTATATGTGGCATCAATATTAATTTTTTCTAAATACATATTTTCTTTATAAAACGTGTTATATTCATGTNTATATTAAACCTTGTTTTCGCTAACCATGAATAACTTGAAAATTATATAATCGATGAGCAGAAGCCAGTTTTGATACCCAAAGATTACTGCGACATTATTCACCAAACAACTAGTGTAACATATTGCAGCTCATGAATATCCGCTTTTATAACAATTCCACATTGCAAAAGGCATAAAGACTCCATTGTAAGCACCCCCACACTTATTCCAATGTTACATTCTTGCTAGTATATGAAAAGAACGATGTTTTCAGCCTTAGTTCGTATTTATTCCATAAGGCATATCTTGTTGTCCTGATACTGGATATTGGTATGAAGATAACCTGAATCTGATTAGAACCATGATTGTTGCTTAGACAGTCGCATCGTGACAATGCATGATTAATATTCTGATTATGTCAACGCTTATATCACTGACGACTGTATAACGATTGCCGTTCATCTAATTTAGATATCTAAGTACAACAACATTATGTTGTGTACATGGTAATTCTTATGCCTCAGGGCTTCTTTCAGATGCAAGATATACGCATAAACTAACATGTATTGCACTATCACCATAGACTTGTTCAAAATCTAGTAGTGGCTATTATATATTGTATATTAATTAACGATGTTTTCATACATAATTACTACTGCGTCTGCGAAGTTGTTGTGCCACAACATCACGTATGTATTCATAGATGCCAGTTTGCAGTCCGGAATCTGAATGTCCATTGGTTCGATGAACAAATGCACCAAGCAATGCCTGCTCAATGTTTTCATCGAAAATTAACTGTCAGATAATTAGCAAATATAAACTAACGGAAAGTCCAGTACATCATCAGGAGATCATTCTTGTCATTTGGCGATCTTCTACATAAATTAGGTGACCAATAGCCCTAAAATTACACACAAGACAAATTAATGATGAATGAATAAAACTGGGTTACCGCCTTGGAACGGCAAATGTATTAGAAGGATGACACTGTGGGTTTAAAATTGGTTTCTGTGCGCCCTGGCCACCCTAAAGCCCAAATTTATTCACAAATCATTATGGCGTAATGACAATTAACCGCGTATCATAACAATTCAAATCAAACTGCAATACAAGAGAACACGCTTCAATCTAACCATAATGAATCTCGGATGTTAACCAGAGCAAAAGCGATGGTATCTTCTGACACAAGAGACGAATATCAACTACATCTCATTTTTTTATATTAACAAACAGACCAGTTGTTATTGTCAACAAACCCAGTTATATAGTTGTTGTTTTTTTTAAATAATTTTGCAATACATGTGATTTAGTCTTCACATTTACGACTCTATTGTTTGTTTCGAGTAGCTAAAAGTCACATTTAGGACTTAAAAGTTTGTTCTGTGAGTGGGAAAAGTATAATATTCTTGTTTGTTTCGCCGATATCTTATCGTTAAGCTGATCAAAGCAAACTGAAACACGGAAATAACATTTACATCGTGTGTAAGCCATTAAGTACATGAATGTTTTGCTACATTAAAAGATTGACGTCAATCGTTTTAAGATGCGCCATACAATAGGAACAAGCATGGATTTTAAAGCATTTAATATAATAGTTTAAGACGCATTTGTTTTCGTTGTGTGCATGCATTAATGAAAAGGCTGTCCGTAAGTTTGTTATAAATTCATTCTTTACATAGGCCCTCCTATATATTGACAGCAATTGTTTTTTTTATTATGTCGGATGTGTATGAGTATTTATTGTTTTTGATCATTTGTTTCGTTTCTGTTTATTTTTCAACATTGAACGAAGATGAAACTGCACTAAAGCATATTGGTACTTATGACAGGATCATGCAAGAGAATGTTCATCTTGATGCTTATGTAACGATCTGATGAAACAAGTGTAGCATGTTCAGAAATGTAAATTTAATACCAATACATTTAAAACAGTTTTTTTATTCATCGTACCATGTGTAGACATTCAGAAAGTGATCGTCAGCTATATGTATATGCATGTTTCCATTTTATCAATACTGTGTTTTCATAAAACTACCGTTATTGGAGACATTAAAATGACATAGAACTGCTGGTAGCACGATATACAATTTTCATATGCTACTTGTCATTTAATGTTACATTATGTGGGCAACCCAGTTCAGTTAATATTATAGTATATTAAAATAAAACAATTAATAGGGAAAAGGGTCCTCTCCATTGTATCTTTAAACTGTGAAGACAAGTGTTGGTCTGTTAATGGCATGCATCTATGACTCCCTGTTGTGGAGACAATATCCACCAGAAGATGACAATCTGTTGAATTTCGCTTAATAAGAAAATGCTTTATGAGGAGGCAGATGTGTTTTGTCTAACGATCTGCAATAATTTGAACAATTTACGGGTTGACTTCAAAAAGTTCTGCAATTTTTAGAAATAAACTTAAGACGATATGTATTAGCTCAACAACTTTAGATATATGTCAATATGCTGATCTTCCGAATATGCATGTGTAATGTATTTGAAAGAAAAATACTGCCAAATCTGAAAAGTTGTATACCGGGGAACCGTAATTAATAAAATGAATTGGAATACAAATTGGAACGTGAAGTGGCTATAACGTGCACATATGTGTTCATATTATTTTATATCACATGGCTTTACGTGCGAAATGAAGGAACTGAGTTTTGAAGGAGTGCTGTATCAAAAGAAGAAGAATCACGTTTCTAAATGTGATTGCATTTTTTAATGTTTTACGTGTGAATTAACAGTAAACGAAGAACATGCAGTTTGAATCACGCTTCTTAATGTCATTGCATTTTCAACGTTTCACGTGTGATTTGACTGTTAGAGAAGAGCATGTATTTCGAATCACGTTTTTTGTTAATGTCATGGCATTTTTCAACGTTTTTCTGTCGTGTAGAGTAGTCATAGTGGGCTTTTAAGCACATGTGACACAACACAGACTTTTTTCTCGTCGCTGATTAAGGTGTCTTAACTCTTAATTGGAGATTGTTTGCGTGGTGCCAATGAACAAGAGTTTATCTTTTCCTTATGACAAAATATAATGATTAATATGTTCATGTTATGATCGTGAATTGTTATCTACGTAGGTGTATAATCATATAAGCGAACAAACATGTAAATAACAACAAAAAAACCCTTTGTTAAACTGAATTTTGACAATGTTCAATTATTATGCACATTTGAATACACGTAGCAGCGGTAGGGTAGTAACTACTGTGTTTGCAGAGTGACATGTATAGGACCACATTCAGTGCCATGTATAGAGAGACCAAAACAGAAATATAAATCTTCCTGAATTATGGTTAGAATGCTATAAGAAGTCATCATACAAAATAATGTAATAAGTATAACAATCTTTATATTTGGTCAAACAAGTTGTTTTCTTCCATTTACATCTCCAAAAGATAAGGTAGGTATGTTGGTGAAACTGTTTTCGTTTAACTTTTAACAAAACACCATACACCATACCACAGGTTATTTTCCACGTTAATAAATCACAGAAATCTCCTCAATAACTAATCAATATTCTTTCTTTATTTGTTAATGTAACATTACCAAACCGACAGGTGGAATAAATATCAGTCGGTCTATTGTAAATAAACATAATTTGTACTCCTTAAAATGTTTTCGTCCATACAATCGTCATTATTAATGAAATAGCAAAGCATCCCATGTACATTATATAGGTTGTATAGAACATTATTACATTCTCTCAATAAACTATTCTTACATTTTTGTAAACACAACAAAGAAAACAACATTTGCTATTATTTGAATTAAAAACGTTTATATTTCTTTATCAGCATTTTGCATTCTAATATTTCCTGTCAAATATTTTTTTTGGGTGTTTTAAACCACGTTTTTGCACAACAAGTATCCATGCACTAATGTATTTCGCAAAAGCACTTAAAGCTTTTTTTAGAAATGGAATTCTGACAATGGTAATTACAGTTAAATAAAATGATACGCGACATCCTGCATTTTACCAATAGCGCCACTGATTGAATTCCATTATTAAAAGATGTATTTATAATACCACTAAGGGAAAGTATTCTAACGCCATTACATATAAGCGTAATCGCACGTTAATTAATGTCTAGACGTGGACGTGTATTTCTATTGAGGACTCAATCCTTTCTGGCGTATTAAAATGCATTCTAGTTAGCATACCGTGATTTGAACGACACGATATAAGTATGGGTTAAGGGTTGTTCTTAATCTTATATTTCGGTTACTATTGCTCTAACAGTCATTACGGTAGTAAAGCACAATTACTTCCATTTCCTACCTTATCTTGGAATAAAAATCGCTCAATAAAAGTAATTTAATATAGGACCTTTGGAACTCAGCAATCATGGAATATAATAATATAATAAGCGTAGGTTTTCATAGCTTTTAAACAGGGACTTTCCAATGTCACAATTGCTCGACACGACAGTCATGCAATTTGATGTCGTTCATCTTTCTTTGACTCATTATTAAGGAGATTCTCCTGGAGATAACATTGAGTTTTAATCCATTGAGGGAGAGATTGTTATGTGGCGGGACGGTCGTATTGCATGACCGAATGCATCCGTGAAAATTACTTTGTGAGAAAAGGCGTTATTCAACGCAACCATATTTTTCAACATTGTGAACATGTTCTTGATGACGATAGTGATACAAAGTAAGACAACACCACACACGTCAGTTAATCCTACGAGCGTTGTTTAACTATCGGCGCTATTGCAGGTGGTAAAACAATGAAGGTCATGGACGCGCAAAAAAACAAAACCATAAGTATAAATATGCGAAATTCTAGATGATCATTGACATAAATAGCTGTGATTAGGGAACTTATATTTGTTTAACGATGGTGAAAACGTTTATAATTTATTATCGCGTTCAAAAGAACAATAATTCCCTGTTCTATTTCTTGATTTTATGAAAAATAATATACAAAAAAGAAATATTTTGTGACGTCAGTTTTCAATACTTTTCTGTATTTAATTAATCTTGATTTTCAATATGTTTGAAGACAACAAACACACAATGTATTTTATTCTTTCTGACAACAGATTGGCAACGCGAGGCATTGCGCAACTGGATCCACATGTACACACTTATATGTTCAGTATGTCAGTTAACGTACACTTTGAATCTTGTTTCCCAAATGTCATTGTGCATATAACATTTAATATATTTTTCCGGTTGGCTATATTTGGTTTTAACTATGTATACTTGTGACACCACAAAAAGTAAGTAATCCTTTCTTATAACATTTTTTGTCTGTCGGCTGAGTTGAGATTGTTCCATGATGCAAATCATTGATGCGATCTTGTCACCAAATACAGTATTGACTGATGGCTATTGAATGCACATGCTTTCGCATGTCATTATCCGTACAACAACGTGTATAGTGAACCAATGTATTTACATTTCCGTAAAAGAATAAAGACCATGCTTTCATTATGGCTAGCCGTATTGTCAATCTAAGCATGTCGATCGGTCAGCAACAACCTGATATTTTTCCCCAAGCGATTGAATTTACTTAAACTATTATTGGTATTACGCCAAACTTATTGGGTGATTTTAATAACTAATATAATGCAACAATATTTAGTATTTTACGAAAGATTGGGCTTTGTTTAAATAAAAACCATATTGATTTAAATAATAAACACTAAAACATGTACATGAAAACATGAAGTTTGTCTTCAGGAATATTGAATTTTCTAACCTCGAAACTTGACCTACATCGCACAATACTCACAATGGACAAGTACAACATGTTTTATCTGAGCGTCAGCTGCCTACGCACCACTGTCCCCATTGGATTTTCCATCCGCGCACATCAACAGCTTCATTGTGACATTAATGTCAATTTCACATTAAACATTAATACTGAAAGAGTTCTGTCAGCGAAGCGTTCACGCAAAGGAAATTGAACGCTTATAATGGCATTTATGCAGATTCAACCTGGAACAATGTATGTGAAAAAAATAAAGAAATCATAGCATCGCACTTTACACATACATTTGTTGAAACTGGTTTTAAGTAATTTAATTTAAGGTTTTCTGACGTATGTTTTGAAGTTGTCAATCAATACTGTGATATGCATGAAATGTAGTGTATATTTGTTGTTAGAAAGTTTCGTTATGTCAGTGTATCAAATTTTTTAATAGAATGAATGCTTACATATGTAAATGTGGCATATGTCTTTTAAAACATGTATTTGTACGCGATATGATTTTTGGCACAATATAGGCTGCACAGAGATCTAATAGAAATATTGCGTTCATGTATGTGCTATCCTTGAATTGTGTGTTCTATTGAAATGCGTGAACTATAAATAAGACATTCAGGCTGGCGTTTGATAACATATGACGTTTTTTTCTGGAAATACGGGCTAGTCGTTCTCAAGACTATTAGATTGTAGTGTACCATATCCCCTAATGGCAGACATGATATCGTTCAATTCGTTTGGACTCATTTTTTTCAGCATGAGCATTGGAAACAATAAAGACAAAATCAGTTTTTGGGGGTTTCTCAGAACCACTTAAGCTTTAACACTACTCTTAAATAATACACAAAACGCCCTGTACATAATCACAGTAAAATAACTGACTTTAATATAGTTCTGAAGTTAAAATTTGCGAACAAATTGTTCTCACATTACGAATCGAAATAATGTTCACATTATCGTTATGCATCGGCGAATAGAAAATCAATTATGTTTCGTGGCTATTAAACACATCGGTCTTAGGCCCATGTTTGTTTGATTCATACTGCTGTCAATCCAGCATTAGATTTTTAATTGTTTACTTGTTAAATTCCTTTGTTTGTACATCCGTCTATTTTTGCGGTGTTTGACAGGCAATTTGTTAGTGCATGCACGTTCGATGATAAAGTTTGAAATGAAAATTCTTTATTAAAGGAAGCACATTAAACATACAAATACGTTTTTTCAAGGCCGCACGTTTATTGCATAATATTTTTTTTTTGTTTTTAAAATTATATACGCACAAAAACTGCGACAAAAAAGTTGAGTCTAAAACGTCGCAATTAACATTGTTTTGACGTCGCATTTTACATTGTTTTGACGTCGCTTTTTTGTTCACGAATCCATCAGCGTTTGCATTCATGAAATTAATTATTCAGTCTTACATTGCGATTACAATTATAATACATCACTGTATATCTTAAATATTCTACAGATTTCTATGCATATTACATTCAAATTTAAAAAAAGCAACGTTTTCAATATATATCCCAAACGCATGAATACAACGGATAAGAACCCTAATTATGTAGCATATCCACTTAAACAGAATCTTTGATAGCAAAACATCATTGTTCATTTACATTAAATCAATTAAATTAAACATGCTTAACATTACACATTATAAAAACATGAAGATATCTTAAAACGAGAAATATCAAATAATTTTATGTATATAGAAATAATTGAAGCCTGAATTAGGGCAATATTAAACGTAACTGTGTATAATACAATTATTGTATTTGCATTTTTATCCCGATATTTAAACAACCTATCCTTTAACTTCTTAAAGACCTTGCGAGATATACAGCGTAAGAAATCTTCGCATCATTTTGTAACGATCTCCGCAAAAATAAAAAGATACGCGCACATTAACAAAAAAGCGGGGTTTACTCAATTGTCTCGGATTTCCATCACTGATATTAAAGACCCGCCAGTTATAACCGCATCACGAGCCAAGTGTTGTTTCGTTTTCGATAACAAATGTATCAGTTTCGTCCTCAGTAGCACTGGTTCTTGAAACAACGAGCGCAACTCTTGTTTTCGCAAGGGGAGCTGTTTTCAATGCATGCATTGCAGAAAATGCAGATAAAAATGCTACTCACAACTTTGGTACTCGTGTCGGCCTTGACCTTCCTCACAGCACGGATACCGGCGAATCCGGTTCTGTTGTTTTACCACATCGTTGTATATCTCGTATATACTAGAACGACCATCTAGTCATAAGGAAAGATCTGTTTCCTTTTAATACACTTATCAAGATATAAACATTTAAAATACGTTTGTAAAGGAATATGTTCTCGTCTATAAAGAGAGCCGCTCGCTAGCGCGATAATGAAAATTAAGTCGAAAAAAGCATGGCCCCCACATTTTTGTTAAATCGTAATGTTCGTTGTAAATATCACAGGCTCTCCATGCTTTAGAGGAAATAAAGAATATATAGATATTATATAGAATTTGCATGATGTTAAATAATTGTATGAGCCTTCTACGAAAAAAGCCGCAATTTTGAAAACGATAGTTTTTAAAGAAAAAGTGAAAAAAAAACACTGAACAGCATAGCACGTACACTAATTATTTTACAGACAACTTAATGAAATAAGGAATGAATATTTAGGCCAGCCTCACGCTTATTCATCAGCTGCAAAGGTTAATGTCAGAACCGATAGAAGTTGTGTCTTGTTGCAGTAAACGACGAAGCCAATTAAACTGTTATTCAGCGGGAAGACTTATTTTGGGTGCTGCCGCACCATATCCCCGCTTATAAACACTCCAAATATTCCACTACTTGTAAACTGAATTTAAAAAAAACTGAAAAGAAATAAACAAATTATGCTTAGCAACATCGACGTATGCCAAAAACATTGTTTAAATGTCACATATATTCGGGGATTGCACAAGTGCAAAGTACCCCATTACAGTTGCACAAGTTCGTTAGTGTTCTTAAGATTAACACTTGGCTAATCACAACATGTAGCACCTGTACATCACGTATTCTGATGGTAGCTCATCAACCACTATAAGGCGAGTTGAAAGAAAGCCTAAATCGACTAATAATTTAACTTCTTGCGATCAGTGCAAAGTGAAAAGAGATTAAAGCAAATTAAAATTCAGATATTGATTTTACAACAGCCGCCAAACAATACTTTGCACAAGATTTAACGTTTAATCCATATGGTGTCCGAGTTTCATTTCTTACTGGGAATTAATGTTCTGGCGTTCATCATTTTTCAAATTCGCACACCAAGTATAATGTTACAATACATACTTTGAGTGCTATGATTGCTTTTTCTATTGGTATTGACCAGTTTCTAGAATAATTTTCAATGATATGCTTAATGTGTTTTATTCACTGTAGATGGATGTGGAATACATATTAAATAAACACAAACAAGCTTCAAACCTCGAATAGTCTAGGTTAATCACTGATATAATATACTCCAGGTTGTCACACTTATCATTTGTATCTTGTAATAATGATTGATTTTATCGTTGATTAATACGGGTAATCGGAAATAACTTGATTCAAATTGTGCATGAGACGATAACATATCAAAATAAAGCAAAACAAGACAAATGTAATAACTTTTTATTTCCAGCTAAAGTTTTATCAGAGGATTTTATCAGCGGTATCTGGATTGTAATTCGCAGAATAAATAACATGTTTAAAGTACACATGAGTGCCCTAACATATTATATTTTTTACATGGCCTCTTTTACATTACGAATATGTGTTGTAATCAAAGCACATTTGATTTGGCAAACATTGCACTGCTTTATGATAGATGATGCTTTGTTAAACTTTCGAAAGCAAATATAAACAAAGTGAACATCAAAATAAAATGAAAGAAAATCAAGTATGAACCACTTCTTTTCCACGATAAAATATCGTTAGAGACAAAGTATTATTTAGTTAAACATTCAAATCATCGTCAGAAAATTTCAGCAAGAAACCGCAAATTTGGTTTTTAACAGCTAGATTACATAGCGTGGTACTGTTTGTAAAGCAGAAATATGCACACTTGTGTCACTTAGATTAAAATGAATTGGGTAATGATAAACCCCAATGTGGGGATGGCTTGGTTGGAACCGCACTTTCACCCTATTACGTCATATTTAAAGGCAAAGGAGAGCTTGTTGTTAAACATATTAAGAAACAAACAAGCGTTTATACTTGCTATGAACGTCTTATACTTTCGTTTTGTGCCACATTGTAAAGCAACATCTTTTATACGGAACTCCATGAAAACTTGGTTTTCCGATAGGTTTAATCAGACTAGACCTTAAACGAGCGAGTAATAAGGTAGTATATATTAAAAACTAATATTTAGTTTATATTAAATGGTTGCAAACTGAAGTCACCTCATTTTTGTCAAAATGCGATTATATATCATGCACGAGTTCAGATAGCAGTAATAGTTGTTTGTATCTAGGTATAAGCTGAGTTCCGTTAAGGGTGTTTTGGTAGTTATTACTTATAACTTTATTTAATACTTAATTCTAAAATGCATTTTTCTTAGCACATTACGTTTAAATATCGTATTCTCAGCGCTGAAATTTCAATGCATCGCTACATATAGTTTTGTAAAAAGTCAATTCATCTTTGAGTAACACATCTTCATTGCATTTTATAATATTGCCTAAGGTATTTCAAAATTAGAAAACAACGAATATCAACTGTGACTAGTAACTGATTGTTTTGTAATTATGAAGGCGACCACATGAATTAGTATTACTGTCGCAATAAGTTAAGAACAAACAACCATATAACAATGTCTTGTATTCTTTCTTGACTAGTTGATATTGTGTTTTACTCTAAAACGTGTAACTGATAAAAATAACAATTGCACTGGCACTGATATAAGTCAATAATTAGCAAAATACTGTTTCAAAGGTGATACTATGATACAAAAGTAAGGACAATTATATGTTTCGTCCTCACTAGGGCATACCTTAAACGCAAATTATAAACAATGCATAAATAATTAATCCCGTTTTCTGAAGCCATTAGTTGTAAGCATAGTTGCATGTTCACCAACTTCATAGAGTTGTTCAAAATAATAGAAATGAAAATATATCGAAAGCAGGATATAGTCTGTCAGAATTGGTATTCAGTTCACACGGCGCAATATATTGGCATGCATAAAGGGTCGTTCTCGGACCAAAAAAGACAATATTACGATGAATATTGTCCTCACAGCTGCGGCGAGCCAATACCTGCTTATTTGTGATAAAAAATGTGTGTAGCAGTATTGTGGTTTGCATATGTCGGTTTATTTCAGTACTCGTTACTTTTAGTGTCCTAGTTACATTGACACGACACTCAAACAAGCAAATAAACAAGCATCGTTTTGCCAACGTGCATGCATTTATCATTATAAAATATCAACGTTATCATGTGGTTGTTGGTTTTATCTGCGTCAGACACAGTGTTTTGTTGAACAAAGAACACATCTTAAACACAATACCAGTAAATTTGCTTGTTGATTATCATGTCGAAATTCTCCATGGCGATGTTCAGATCCAGACGAGAAAATTGATATCTTCATGCCAAGAACATGATAAGAAAACTGTGGAAGGTGAACATCATGAATCACAAACAGTGCATCAAGTACAATGCTTAGAAGCAAACAATGTTACATGGCCGTGCATGCCGTAAACCGTTTCTAATCTCTTTTCATTAAGTGGATTTTGAAACACATTGAAATAGGACTTATAGTTGTATCTGATTGCATAAGAACATATATGATTAAATGATCTCCTAAAATGTTATGAGAGGCAAATAATCAATACCCGTTAGTCTTTTGTGTCAGGTAAGTTACCAATAATCAGTTTACAGACAGTTTACAGACAGATTTAATACTTAATTCAACTCGGAATATATGTTATTATGCTATCGCAAAACGACAGTGGTATGAATGGAGTGTTGTCCTTTGTCTTGAAACAGATTAGCCCATGTTTATTGGCTTGAATTCCGCGCCGAGATAAAATATTCTTATTAATATGACGGAGAGGGCCGGATAACATTGATGATGATTATACAACGACTGTCGTTCATATTATATAGCTCACTATTAAATAACTCGTGACATGCAATTGTTTACCTGGATAAGAAAAACAACGTATAGCAGTATATTTCGCATAGCATTATATTTCGCAATAGAACCATTGTTAATGTTAACACACATCAAGTTTGCACCTTTAAAAAAATGCTGACAATAAAACTTATTTTCACCGAACATTATTCAATTGTGTTCGCCCATAACATATACGACTCTTTTTGGGCTTGTTTCACACATACTTGTTTTTTAGGCTGACCCAGATAACGGATCGCAAACACGGCAAAAGCAATCTATTTCAGACCATCGAGTACATGAACGTAATATGGCAGGCAAGATATCCATCGTTATCGCACGAACAATCAAATCGGAACATGGCTGAAACTTATTTTTGAAACCCGATGCTTTAGGTTAGCAATAATGAACGGGCTAAAAATTTGGTAACCCTGTGATTTTGTTGACAAAGTACTCAGCCAGAAAAAAAGTATTCCATGCGGTAAAAGTATGTACGTGTATGAAGTTTCCAGCTACTCAATTTTGATTGGTATACCGCTTGAATGAAACTGTTTCATAAACATATTAAATGCGTCAAAGCACGTCAAGACTTTGTCCGAAGATTTCCAGACATGTACAAAGAGAATGTATGGATGATGCCGGAACGGATAATTTTCATCCATTATTACGTCACAATATGACATTTGTATATATATATGGATGTTCTCTGTCTGGAATCTGAATTTCAATTGTTCTGAAAACCACGCCAAGCAATACGTGGTACATATTCTGAAAAAAACTTACAGCAATCTAATCCACTGATACTTCCAAGATTGTCCTTCTATAAACTTGCCAAAACAAAAAAGTTGTTTGTGTCGATCTTCAAAGTCACACACTCGTAGTTTATACTAAAGCAATTGTTATTTAAAAAATATGTCGCAATACAATTATTTTGTTTTCCATTTGCGACTGTTTGTTTGTTCGACATGCAGAAATTTAGGCTAATGTCTAAAACAATCATGTGTCTCCGGTCACATCGCCAAAAACATAGCATAGGTAGGACGGCTCATTTGTTTGTAAACTTTCTTTGAGATCCCTCACTTTAATATTCAATAAAATGCAGAAATTTTCCCAATTTCTACTTAATGTGATTTTTTTTTTAAATTAAATGTTATTTAAGAAAATATGATCGAATTTTGCCAAATATCGCAAATGTTTTTGTTAATTGTGTGAATGTGATCGATTGTAGACACATTTATCGAAACGTAAATCAAGAATACCAGATATATTTTGAGGGCCGGGTGTAAATCTGGAACATGTGGGGTCAAAAGCTAGGTCACCAGGTCCATCTCCGTCAAATGGTGCACATTGAATAAATTGGAGCGCTTTATGGTTATCATGGCCTGTTAAATTTTGTTGTCTCAGGAAAAGATAGTCGTTTAGGAAGTAATGTTGTGTACAGTTTCACTTCAAGCAAACATATCCTTTGTGTTCATATGCAATTCGTATGTTCACATTTTATACGAATTATTGTCCTATTGGGTTGATGACCTTCTTGATATTAAGCGAAATGCACGTTTCTATGATACAATTCTTTATATGTTATTTGGTGTATTTTATGGATTGGATATTAATTAAACAGTATTTTAAGATCACGGTTTCATGTTTTGTTTTTTAATTATAACGTTTACCATAAAAAAAGATTTCAAATAAGAACATAATAGATATTCGATATTTGACTATTATAAGGTGTGGTTGTAAATAATCTTAGGAAATGTTCTGAAAACTTGACGTTTGAAATTGTAGTGTTTACACAGTTTATCTTTTAAAGTAGCTATATAGTTATGTTTTTAAATGTGTAATACTTTAAATTATTATAATTGAACTTGTAGTTGACTTGAAGATACTTAATGCTTTAAACAGTTAAGGATATGCCATGTGTTCAGCTTTAATGTAGCCTACACAACCTAGCTTTGTAATTTGGCTTTACACAACTGTGATTGCGGCTTGAAAATGCACGAAGTTCATCTGAATATTTAACAAAAATACTATGTCTCTTAATCTTTTTAAGACGAGATGTAGCTGATACTTGTTTTAGTTTCATCGTGCCAACATACGCTACAATTCTGTTGCTAAAAAGGTGAGTAATTTAATAGTAGTTAAATTGAAATGCATTCTCTTTAATTAAGATTCTCTGAATTTTCATAATATAAGGTTAATTTTCATTTACATTTAAATGTTTCGTGAATAACTCTAAATTAAGTGTTAGCCTGTGAGCTCCATTAACGCATTTAAACCCCAAAGCTTTCCATTGACCGAAACCTCAGTTTTACTCATGTTTGAGTGTGTTGCTCTGTATCATGTCAATTACATGTGTTGTGTGTCGTACTGTTCGGACATCAGTTTCTTGCAATAAATATACGACCATATGCTATTATAAGATTTCTCTCCTGCACTGTAATACAAGTGTGAATATGTCTAAATATTAAACGGTGATTATTATGTCATATCGTGCATTCCATTTTCCAACTGAGAATATTTTTGTTACGTTTTTTTAAAAGTGTTTTCAACTATTCCATAAGCATTTATTAAGATCTAAATAAACAAATATTTTAGTTGCACTTCATTGACCATATCAGATCGATTAAGCTTTGCAAACTTTTTTGTTTTGTGTTGATAAAATGGCCAAAAAAGCAAGCAAACACCAAATACTAAGTCAAACATATAAGAATGTAAAAATAAACTTGTTGTAATTTAAAAAGGCCTATGCATATAATTGTTAAACATGTTTTTATGTAAACATTCCTATGCACGAAACATTTAAACACTTTGTGATATAAAAAATACATACATATGAAACAAACACGCGCGGATTATATAATTTGATTTTTAGAAATCACATTGATCATTTTGTTTTGGTAAAATGTTTTTTGAATACATGCACATTAATCATGGTTACAAACCGGGTTTATGTTTTTAAATTGTCATGTTATAATAAAATCTTGATGGAGGTTTTAATGCTTTTGTTATTTTAAGTGATTGTTGATCACTCTATAACATATTTACCTATCAAGCTTTTCCAAACAATCCGTAAACTAATGCTGTGAACCCGTAATGCAAGACCATATAACATGGCTTATTAACCGTGCATTTGACATTGCAAATATGTTTTGTTAAAATCTATATTTAGTCATGCTTTTAGATCTTCTTCTACAGATCTTGTGTAAGATTCTGACTAATTATATCAATTTCTAATTCTTTTAGCCAACAACATTCACATTATATTTTATCAGTTATTCAATTTTCTATAGGCTTTTTCGCGTGATTTCAAAGTATCTATGTTTGGGAAACTCTTTCAGTTAATAGCAGGGCGGTGATAAATCGCTTTATTACCAAATTCATTTGTTCCCATTTCCATCATATATTTATCTCGTCTGGTTATAATATACCAATAGGTGCAAGCCATGTTATGTTATTGTATGGAATTTACTGCTTAGTTATAAATAAACAACCTAATTTAAATGCGTGTCTTTGATTTATAATGGACAAACATGTATTATGTGCTGGAAACTTGTTTGTGCGACAAGAGACACATTTTTTTCTGACATTTATGTCTGTTTACAATACAAAAAAAACAACAGGTAACTACGTACATCTAATGGACGTGTTGTCATTTGATCGTTGATGCTATTTATGCTCGACAGTCAGCGAAACATAATTAACGCAATGAATAAACCTTATATTGACAATGCCACCCAACAACACACATCCAGACGTCATTAATAGTAAGCACCCCGCACGTACATCAACATGATAGACGTTCATAGACATTTAACGTTTTCCGTCAACATTAAAGCTCATTCATCTGTTCAGCTATTAGTTGATGTCTCGCAAGAACACATTGGTATGTGACATTGCCCATTAGGCCAGGACGGCCGCACTATCAATACGATACTTTCTCAATATTCTGAATAAGCAAACTGAATTACGTAGTCAATCCTTTAACCGCTTTATTTTTGTTAAATACACAATGTTCTTCCATTGAAATATAAATCTAAACAGTTTTAAGTTTGTTTCTATATTCGGAGTGTTTGCCCTTTTCAACGGTAGTTCAGTCATAATCAGACACAAGTAATATGACCGGGTCGGGAATCGATCCCACGATCCTCGGATTTCCTCCAATTAAGCTAGGTGTAACAGTTGTAATTGTCAACATACATTTAGTTTACATTCACACTTTGATGTAATGGCAAGAGCTCTTCCTTAAATACAATATATTTTTAAGTTAAATAATTATACACGAGGTAAATGTATGTCAGGTCATGTAATATGAGGCATCAATTATTTTTTTCTGATTTAATATTTTTCTACAAAATGTTTTTTATTAACATTGCTTTTTAAATATGTATTATTTTTTTATAATTATACACCTCGTTTAAGCTTAACATGAATAACTTGAAAACTATATAAACAATAAACAAAAGCCAGTCTTGATACCCAACGATTTATTCGACATTATACACCAAACTACTAGTGTTACACATGGAAGCGTACGAATAAATCAGTATCTGCTTTTACAACAATTCCACATAGCAAAACGAATTGAGACTGCGTTACTTGTAAGCACCCCACACGTATTTCAGTGGTACAGACTTGCTAGTATATTGAAAGCACGATGTTATCAGTCTTAGTTCGCATTTATTCCACATGGTATGTGTTGTTGTCCTGCTACAGGATATTGGTATGCAAATTTCCGGAATCTTATAATACCAATGATTATTATTTAGACAGCCGCATCGAGACAATGTATGATTAATATTTTGATGATGACAATGCTTCAACACTGACAATGACGGTATAACAATTGCCGTTCATCTTATGTTATTCGCTAAATACTCTCTCAATTCTGTACTTTTTAATTGGAAGCTCAACAACATAAACATATATGACGTGGTTTACATGCATTACATATGTAATTCTTATGTTCCGGGACTTCTTTCAACAACATCCTTAATTGTTTGTAACATCCATGTGTCGCCCTGGTACATCTCAAGGCGTACTTTGACGTAAGAGAAGAACATTTAAAAATTATTAGGAAACACGTAGCCGTATTCGTTAGCTAAGGTAAACCGCGGCAGTGACGCGCACTGGGTCTGCATCAAATTGACTGTTACACTGACTGTCCATGTCTTATTCACTTCGAAATGTCCGTATTCTTGAAATTGTGAATTAAAATTCTTCCATTTAGCAACCGTACATTAAACAACCAGTGTCTTACAATCATAAACACATTCTTTATTAGTGAAACATATTTTAAACAATTTTTGTTTATAATTGTAAGAATTTTCAAGAAGAATTAACTGGAAAGTTCGTTTCGTACGGATATGCATATTTATCTCTGACGTATGCATGGCTGTGGTTGGACGAATATATAGACAAGTGAACCTTCAGTATGACACATTCGACTTAATAAACATTTAATGTACGAAACGAACATTTTGAAAAAAAATGTCTGAGGCAACATTCCAGAGGGGTCGCGAACATCGAATTGTGATGATAACATCGAGCCGCAGAAGTGCGTTTTGTACTTTGTTCTGGGCTTAATGTGATGTTAGGCTAACAATTAAACTGTTTTATACCAAACAGCTTTGCATTCCGAGTTTTAAGGCGGTGACCCCCGTTTTTATCATTGTTTTATTGTTAATGTTTGTATTGTATACATTGTAGTGTATTGTATAGACCATTTGACTAAGATAAAAGATTACCGGAGGGTAAAAAACTTCTTTCCTAATAATGTCTCCGGAGTGTCATTTTTGCTAAACATTATTTTTTTAGAGATTCATTAATTAACCAAATGACGATTTGGTATTTACAAGATTTCTATGGCGATAACGATATGCGCGCGCGACATTTTACGCCGCCTAACTAGCGGACCACATTGAATTTAGCGAATAAACAAAGAAAACCAACGGGTCTTCAGATGCAATTTATTGCAATCATTAAACTACATGTAGTGCACCATCACCATAAATTGGTTTACCAACTGGAAGTGGCGTATATATAACATTCAAAGTTTTTCATACATACACAGTACTTGTACTTTAGTACTAAGTACTTTTATTGAGCATATTCGTAGTTGTTGTTTTACGTTTGTATTCATGGAGGCCTGTTGGCAGTCCGGAATCTAAAGGTGAATTGGTCTGATGTACAGATTCACCAAGCGATGTATGCTGATGGTTTTATTGAAAATCAAATATCAGCAGCCACTGATTATATCAAATATAACCCAAGGGAAACCCCAGTTCAAAAAGCAGGACCTCATTCTTGTCGTTATTTCTATATGAGGTGTTCTATGTAAGACAAGTGACCAATTGCCCTTAAATTAGACACAAGACAAAACAAATGATTAAATATCCATGAATAAACTAAAACTGGGTTCACCGCCAATGAATTGCAATGATACAACNTCACCATAAATTGGTTAACCAACTGGAAGTGGCGAATATATAAACTTCAACAGTTTTCATATATACACAGTACTTGTACTTTAGTACTTAGTACTTTTATTGAGCATATTCGTAGTTGTTGTTTTACGTTTGTATTCATGGAGGCCTGTTTACAGTCCGGAATCTAAAGTTGAATTGTTCTGATGTACAGATTCACCAAGCGATGTATGCTGATGGTTTTATTGAAAATCAAATATCAGCAGCCACTGAGTATATCAAATATAACCCAAGGGAAACCCCAGTTCAAAAAGCAGAAGCTCATTCTTGTCGTTATTTCTATATGAGGTGTTCTATGTAAGACAAGTGACCAATAGCCCTTAAATTAGACACAAGACAAAACAAATGATAAAATATCCATGAATAAAATAAAACTGGGTTCACCGCCAATGAATTGCAATGATACAACTGCGTGTTTAAAATTGGTTAAAGGGCACCCGAGCGTCACCCATGGCCAATATGTCTCAATAAAACATTTAAGCGTAATGGCAATTAACCGCATAACATCACGATTCTAATCAAACTGTGATAAAAGAGAACACGTTTCAATGTAATTACAATGTAACTACGCAATGGTCGGATATAAACCCGAGCAATAGAACTGGTATCTTCTGACGCACTAGTATATTACCTACATCTCATTAACAAATTTACATAAACCAAAAGACTAGATGTTATTATCCACTTACATAGTTGTATACATGTAGTTGTATTTATTTGATATTGTCCTAACATGTAGGGCGTTTTTGTTTGTTATGCGAGTAGTTCAAGTCTAATATTTGTGTTTGATTCGCCAATTTTGGAATGTTAAGCTGATCAAACAAATCATATGAAACACGGAAATGTACATGACAACAAGAAATTCGTCTTGCTGAATATTGTATTATCTAAAACCTTGAACTTTACCTGACCACCATCCCTGCATGACACAATAATCACAATGGACAATTACAATTTGATTTTATCTGAGCGTCAGCTTCCTACGCGCCACTGTTCCCATTAAATTGATTCTCCCTTTGTGCACATTAACAGCTTAATAGTGACATTAAATGTCAGTTTTACATTGCACATTTATACTGAAAGAGTTCTGTCAGAAAGCGTTCAAGCAAAGGAAATTGAACCATTATGATGGTATGGATTCAAATTCAACCTGGAACAAGTTGTGTGATGAAAGAAGTAAATCATAGCAACGCCCTTTACACAGAAATATCGCCTTACAATACCCACACAGTGAAATACAGGAATACTAGTTATAATGACGTTAGAAACATTTTTAGAAATTCTTTTTGGCTAGTCTTTTTCTTGAGTCAAACATGGTCTAAATGCTAGTGATTCATACGTTCACTTCTTATGAAGGTCGAGGCGTTTTATTACATATTTAATTATTAGCGAATACTATTTCGCTATAAGATTTGTTAATCTGATCCAAACAGACAACCAACCAATATGTAATACACAAAATGACAAGTGAAAGAGAGAACAATTATTAAATATTTCAATACTGCAATCTCTACCTGCATAGTATATTGTTCTAAAATAGTATTTATGTTTGTATTGTATTGCTTATATGTACTTTCGGTTAACTAAATTAATAGTGTTTAAACCAAACATTGATACTTGGCAATCGTTACAATGAACAGTGAACGTCCTTATTGTACGAATAATACATAAACTGGCCATAAAACCCATTGGCTGCCAATTGTAAACAGAAAATAACGTTTCCTTTATAATAAGTTATGCGTGTCGTATCATAACTGTTAAATCATAAGTGATTTACCAGAATCCTTCTATGGCCTGTATACGAGTTTAAAGTTTTTACTCTGATTTTTCTTGTCTCTCAAAACAGCAGTTTAAGTTGGATTCCTGTCAATTATGCCACTTCTATGCATCGAACGTAAACTAGGAATTGGATAGCAAACCCGTTGAAATCTGTAGGAAAATAGTTCCAAAACAATTGCAATGTGGGCAAGGAAAATTAATACGACGAGGACAGTATTCATATGTTTTTCTCGTTTGTAAAAAGGGTAAACAATCATTTAACGAAATACTCCGAGGAACCAAATTTAGTTTTTTAATAATTTATATTTCCTTACACTAGTTTCCGACTTTTTGCAAATTAAAGGAAATCAAAAAGGAAGCAACTGTTATTGTGATATGTCATTAACATTCACGCACCGCTGAAAGGTTGCCTTATAGTGCAACTATACATGTACATATGCTGGAGTACAATTAAACATGTATATATAGTGGAGGACAATTATACATGTATATATGCTGGAGAAAAATTGTGCATGTTAGTGGCTATGGTGGTAAGTGAATTGCCTCAGAGCAACTACACAAATCTTACATTAACCCAGCAACTTTAAACATTGTAATGTATCATACGTATCATTTGTGTCTACGGGCTCCCGAAAACTAGATGAAAAGATCTATACATAATTTTGGTTCAAATGAATTAATGAAATATTTTTATAAGTAAATATATTCGAACGTTATCCAATTTCACCAGTATGTAGTGGTCTGAATAAACACACTTTTTCAGGTATGTACCAATCTCCTGGTTACTCAGCTGCTGGTGTTTAATAATGCGTATGCTTTATATATCGAAAAAAATTTAATATAGGAATGCCCTCTTTGGCTTAACATGTCTAAGATGTTTTTTGACTATATAAACTGTATCAAGGGTATTTTCTGCACCCCAAAGGTCAGAAAAATCACGATCGTTTTAAATTGTTTGTATAAAACCCAGGTTTGGCTGATTCACCTTATAAAATACTGAGGCTTTCTAAAGAAACTTCTTGTTTCCATTATTTATTTCTTCGAGTTTTTCTGCGTTTTCATGAGGTTAATTTTAGATCCTCATCTCAATATTTAATCATGTGTTCTATATATCGCTAGCCCGATTCCGCCGAGCTTCACGTATAAAGCGGTAAGTTTCGTAGATTTCTTGACACCTAAAGTGTATCGCAGAAACCTAACGTGGATCATTTCTATGTCGATGGCTGGGTAAACACCCCAAATCTCATAACAAAAATTGGGAACAGAGCCAACAGGGGGACTCTCAATCGTGGCCGATTTTTAAAATATGTTTTCTTTCAGAAAATGCTTAGATCTACTTTTATATTTTTAGTAACTTGTTTATCGCCTGTTATCCAATTTGGTGCAAACTTGTTTTCCTTACTACTGCACCTTCTTTTATCCAATTTGGTGTACAATTGCTAAATTATGGATTTATAATCCAGGATAATTGATGTGAAGTTTTATTACGATCAACACTTGACAGCTTGAGATTTTAAAAGAAAAGCTCCAAAAGTAGACGGAATTATGTACATCAACAGTATGTTTTTTCCGAAACTTACCAACAGATCACATTTCACGCTGTCGCTTGGATATGTTGCCACACATTTATTTAAGCGTTTAAAAGTTTCTTTCTACATACACTAATTATGTTAAACATTATACGCCATTTTCACATCGCCTTTAAATTTAATGTTTCCGAGAGAAATGATTCCAAAAATATACACTATTTAATATTATCCTAACATTCATAAATTAATTACATGAATCCGGTATACGTAATCGATTAGTTTACTCGCAGAGTTCCGAATGAAACCGACGAGAGATAGTGGCGGGGCGTAAACCACGGATATACTAGTAAGCATTTCCACATATGCTAGTCAACGAATGTATAACCGCAACTTTATATTTTTAATTCGAGTCTCGAAGATGGTGAAATGTTATACTAACTTGATCGTAGTCTACTGTATTAGATTTGTTTGTAAATTTGTGTGTGTATCTTTCATAATAACCTTTCAGAAAAGAAGTAAAATTGTCGGGTAAAAATGCAAAACTTTCTTCAACGGTTTTAAAATAACTTGATTTAGAGGATTTATTGAGGATGTTTTGTAGTTGACAATCAATACTGTGATGTGCATGAAATAGAATGTACATTTGTTGTTTACATATAGAGTGTAGACAATTTGATAAATTGTTTTACATAATTATTGTTTACATTAGAAAATGCATATATTTTTTTATAAATATATTTTTTTACGCGATTTGACCTTTGGCACAACATAAGCTGCATAAAGACCTAATAGAAATATCGCGATCATTAAAGTGATATACTCGAAGTGTGTGTTCAAATGAGAAAGACATTCAGAACTGACGCATTATAAAATATGACGTTTTGTCTGAAAAACCGAATAGTTGTTTTCAAGAGTTTAGATTGAAGAGTTAACCATATCACCTAGTGACAGACATGATATTGTTCAATGTGTTTGCACTCGTGTTTTTTCTCGGATAGGTATAAGGAACAATAAAGATGTAATCCGTTTTTTGTTTGTCAGAAAAATGTAAGCTTCACCAATGCTCTTAAATAATACACAAAACGCTCAGTATCTAATCAGAGTAAATAAAGTCACCTAAATATAGTTCTGAAGTTCTCATTAAAATTTGCAAACAAATTGTTCTCACATTATGCATTGAAATAATGTTTGCTTTATCGTTATTTACCGGCGAATATAAAACCAATTATGATACGTGGCTATTAAACACATCTGAATAAGACCCATGATTGTTTAATTAATACTGCTTTTAATCGATAATTATATTGTTAAGTGTGTCCTTGTTTAATTGCTATGTTTGTAGATTTGCCTATGTTTATTGTTTTTAAAAGGCAATTTGTCATTGAATACAAGTTCGATAATTAATGAAATGAACATTCTTTATTCAAGGGCGTACATGAAACATAAACATACGTGTTTTGCAAGTGTGTATTTTTACTGCATACCCAAATGTGTTTAAAGACATATTCGCACAAAATTGCGACCAAAAAAAGTTGCATAACAAAAGTCCCATTTTACATTGTTTTGACGTTCCTTTTTTGTTCACGAATCTGTGAGTGTTTGGCGTTTGGATTCATGAAACTATGTATTCATTATTACATTGCGATTACAATTATAATACATTACTGTAAATCTTAAATAGTCAACAGGCGTGTATATATTACATTCAAATACAAAAAGTGTTTAATAGATATCCAACATGAATTAATCCAAAAGATAAAAACCCTAATTATATAGCGTATCCATTTAACATAATCTTTCATGGCAAAACAGCATTATTCATTTACATAAAATCAATTAAAAGTAGACATGTTTAATATTTAGAATACTTTAAACATGCAGATATCTTATAACGAGAAATGTCAATCAATTACATGTATATAGAAATAAATGAAGCCTAAATTAGGGCCATATTTAACGAAACTGTGTTTAATAAAATTCTTGTCTTTTTATTGTTTTCCCCGATATTAAAAAATATCCCCTTACACTTCTTGAAGTCTTGCGAGATATACAGCCTAAGGAATCTTTGCATCCTTTTGTAACGATCTCCGCAAACACGAAAAGATATGCGCACTTTAGCAAAAAAGCAGGTTTTCCTCAAGTGTCTCGTATTTCTATCACTGATATTAAAGTACCCTCCAGTAATAACCGCGTCATGAGCCAAGTGTTGTTTCGTTCTCGATAAACATGTATTACTTTCGTCCTCTGTAGCACTGGTCGTGGCGTGATTAAAACAACCTTTGCAACTCTTGTTTTTGCAAGATAAGAGGTTTTCAATGCATGCATTGCAGGAATGGCAGCTGCAAATTCTGTTCACAACTTTGGGACTCCGTTGTTGAATCGCATCATTGTATATCTCGTATATTCTAGAACGACCGTCTAGTTATTAGGGAAGATCTGTTTTCTTTTAATACACTGATCCAGATATAAACGTTTAACATGCGTAAGAAAGGAATATGTTCTCGACTATAAATAGATCAAGAGAGCCGCGCGCTAATTAAAAATTGGTTGAAAAAGCCTGCCCCCTCCCCCATTTTTTTAAAATCGTGATTTTAGTTGTAAATTTCACAAGCTCTCCGTTCTTTAGTGGACAAAAACAATAATGTGCATGTTTTTAAATAATTGTATCAGCCTTCAACGAAAACAGCCGTTATTTTGAAAACGATAGTCGTTTAAGAAAAAGTAAAATAAACACTGAACGGTATAATATGTAAATACTTATTTTACAGATAACTTATTACAATAACGAATGAATATTAAAGTCGACCTAATTCTTATTTATCAGCTTCAAAGGTTCCTGTCAGAACCGACAGAAGTGGAGTCGTGTTGCAGTAAACCACGAAGACAATTTAACTGTTATGTAGCGGGAAGACTTATTTTGTGGGGCTCCACTCGACATCCACGCTTATAAAAACTTAACATTTTCCACCACAAACTGAAGTAAAAACACTGATGAGAAATAAAAAAATAATGCGTAACAACATCGACGTATTCTCAAAACGTTGTTTACATGTGATACATCCGGGGATCGCAAAAGTGCAAAATACATCACTTCAGTTAAACAATTTCGTAAGTGTGGGTAAGAGTAACACTTGGCTACTCACAACATGAAGCACGTGTGCATCACGAAATATGATGTAGGCTTTTCAACCACTATAAGGCGAATTCAAAGAAAGCCTTAATCGACTAATAATTAATTTTCTTGCGATCAGTGCAAAGTGCAAAGAGACTAAAGTAAATGTTAATTCAGATATTGATTTTACATTAGCCGTCAAATAATATTTTGCACAAGATTAAATATGTAATCCACATGGTTTCCGAGTTTCATTTCTTAATAGAAATTAATGTTGTGGCGTTCATCATTTTTTAAATTCACTTACCAAGTATTATTTATAATACCTACTTTGAATGCTATGATTGCTTCTCCTGTTGGTATTGATAATTCTTTTTAAATAATTGTCAATGACATGCCTAAGTTTGTTTTAACAAAACTTTATGAAGTAACTGGTTCGATTTTGAGTAACATATTGAGACACGTTTTGTTATCTTGTTTATAATAATTTGTATTTTAGAAGCGCTTATATGAGCGTTTTTTTTTCAAACACTAATTTGTACGGGCAATATACATGGAGAAAACCAAATACTCTTCAGCAAGCCAGACTAGATTTCTTCCTTGTCACAAGCAATCTTGTGCAACACATAAGACAATCTGAAATTAAAGCTAGCTACAAATCTGACCATTCAGTTATAACTTAAGATTTAAATCTCTGTGAAATAACGCATGGTAAAGGACTTTAGAAGTTCAATAATTCATTATTACATGATGAAGAATATCTAAAGACTATTAAATTAAAAATTGAAGAAATTAAAAAACAGTATTGCTTACCTGTTTATAACACTGAATAACTAAATACTGTTGATGACAACTTGTTACAGTTTACTATAAATGATCAGCTATTTTTAGAAACTCTATTAATGGAAATCAGAGGCAAAACAATATCTTTTTCATCTTACAAGTCCAAACAAAGGAAGGATAGGGAATTTTTTCTTATAAAACAAATTGAAACACTAGAAAAAAATATTAACGAAACAAACATTGATGAGCTTAACTTATTGCAACGGGAACTCTCAAATATACGTGAAACAAAATTTAAGGGATCATTTATAAGGTCAAGAGCCAAATGGATAGATGAAGGTGAAAAACCAACAAAATATTTTTGTAATATGGAAAAACAATATTCATCTAGTAAAATGATACATTATATTATAAACAATGATGGTCAAAGTATATGTGATCAAAAATAAATGTTAACTGAAGCTGCTAAATATTACAAGACTTTATACACAGAAACAGTAAAAAATAAAACTAATGGTAATTCTGACATATTTGATGAGCTAGAACAAATTCAAAATGTTAAACTAAGTAATGATGAATCTCAATCATTAGAAGGCTTGCTGACAATTGAAGAAATCTCTGCTACACTAAAAAATATTAAAAATGATAAAAGCCCAGGCTCAGATGGCTTCACTACAGAGTTTTTCAAAATGTTCTGGAAGGATCTTAAATCTTTTATTCTTAGAAGTCTTAATTATGCTTTTCTCTCAGGATCCTTATCAATTACTCCAAAACAGGGAATCATCACATGCATTCCAAAAGAAAACAAACTAAGACAATTCTTACAAAATCTTAGACCCTTAACACTTTTAAAAGGTTGTTTATAAGATAGCCTCAGGCACAATTGCAAATAGATTAAAAACCGTCCTAGATAAACTCATCGCCAAAGACCAAACTGGCTTTATTAAAGGAAGATATATAGGAGAAAACACAAGACTACTATATGATATTTTAAAATACACGGAGGATAATAAAATACCTGGACTTTTAATGACATTAGATTTTGAAAAGGCCTTCGATACACTCTCCTTCAATTTTATTGAAAAAACCTTAATGCATTTTAATTTTGGTACTATGCTTAGAAGTTGGGTCCGTCTTTTCTTATATAACACCATGACGACTATTCAGATCAATGGATTTTTATAAGATTTCATAAGAATCGAAAGAGGGTGCCGTCAAGGTGACCCAATCAGCTCGTATATCTTTATTTTAAGCGCAGAAATTTTGGCTATTCTAATTCGAAACACAAAAAAACATTAAAGGCATAAAAATAGAAAATGTTGAATACAAGATATCTCAATTTGCAGATGACACCTCTCTTTTCCTGGATGGCTCTGACATCTCTCTTAACAATGTTATGCAGTTATTACATAAATTTGCTCTAGAGTCTGGATTGAAAATAAACTGCGACAAAACAAATCTGATATGGATAGTTTCTAAGAAATATAGCATACACTCAATTAAAACTGCGTACAAACTCCACTGGGGCACAACACATTTTAAACTGTTAGGCATCATATTTGATGTAGATTTAGAAAAAATTATCGAGTTAAATTTTCAAAATAAGATAGCTAGTTTACAAAGTATAATACAATTTTGGAAAAGAAGAAATCTTACACCATTAGGGAAAATAACCATAGTAAAAACCTTATTGCTTCCCCTTTTTACACACTCATTTATTGCTCTACCTAGCCCAGGATCAAGTATATTGAAACAAATATAAAATTGTTTTAACAACTTCATATGGAATGGACCTATAAAAATTAAGCATAATATACTAATCAAATCTTATGAACATGGAGGCCTTAATATGATTGACGTTAACTCATTTGAAAAAAGTATGAAGCTTACATGAATAAAGAAATTAGTAACATGTACTGGGAAATGTAACATAGACTAAACAAGATACAATATGCTTTTATTTTTGTGGTACAATAAATTCAACACGTGTAAATGTACCAAGTTAGTGTTCGTGTGTCGCATGAATAGATATCGTTGCGGGAAATTAAAATGGAATATATTGTACCACAAAAAATAGCAATTTTATCTTGTTAAATCTATAGATCCATAGATATTTATTCTTTTAAAAAAGAAAAAAAAATGCTGCGAACCGAATATTTAGGAATCTTTGATTTAAGATGGATGTCATAAACATATTGTATCATCACAAATATCAAACATTGAATCGCATTAAGTCTAGGTTAATAACTGAAATAACATACTTCAGGTTGTCAAACTTATCGTGTTTATCTTGTTATAATGATGGATTTTGTAACGTATTAGCCCCGTAGAGATAAATAAATAAATTAATTATGTATCCATATGTAACATAAAATATTGGGTTGATTTCTTGCATGTAGAAACTGGTTCAAAATATGGGACAGTTTATCAATAGCAAGTAAACATGACATATCCCTGCACTCATTGTACAGTAGAATAAGACAACAAGGTGAAAGATCAAAGATAGTATATTTCTAGAGCTGTATGTTTAACAAGGCATTTATTTGATGGAGTGATCGACGCTGTTGACATAAGGGATTTGGGCGGTGGTGCTTTGTTTGCATCAAAGTATTTGTACATTAAGACTTTATATCACCATGTTTGATAAGCGTGTAAATACTTGAATAGTGGTTTCTCCACTCCCAGGGTTTCAAGACATTTAGCAATTCAACCAACCAGCAATGAGCACGTTCAGAAACGATCACTATTCACCAATCAAAGTTATAATTGAGTTTTATGCAAATTAATCTGTAAGCAAGTTTTTTAAGAATAGAAAACACTTGGTTTAGATTTCGAGGCGAACGGATCGGAAAAGATCCAATCATGTAGTTATCAGAATGTATTTGTATGACTGAAAATAAGAATTATAATGGATATTAAATTGGACTAGAATTCATATACATGTATGGCGTTGTTGTTGAATATTTCATTTCACCTTATACGGAGAAATTGACATTAATGGAAAGGGAATGACTTGCCCTATTCGCAATGTAGCAAAATTGAGTTGATGCGAAACCCGTCATTATGCGCATGACGTGAAAGCGAACAATAAGCGATTACGTGACAATTTAATGTTTGATTAATACGAGGAATCGGAATTAATAGGATTTAAATTGTGCATGAGATGATAACATTTTAAAATAATGTAAAACAGACAAAGTAATTACTTTTTATTTCTAGCTAGAGTTATAATAGAGGATTTTATCATAGATATCTGGATTGTTTTTCAGAGTAAATACTTTATTTGAAATTCACTTGAGTAGATAATTCATATGAAACCTATGTTCTAAAAGGTCTCCGTTACATAAACGTATATTTTTTGTTATCACAGCAGATTTGGTTTGGCTAATATTGTACCGCTTCATAATGAAAGATGCTTTGTTAAACGCTAATGCTAACGCACAGTCAAGCATAACTGATTTCACCCCCTGTCCACCTCAACAACACTCATAAATAATTCTTTAAACACATTCCACTGCAAGTTGCCAGCATAATTAAATCTAATATGCAATTTAAATAGTTGGATGTTATCAACCCAAGATTAAAAACAACAACCAAGAGTTTGAACGGATAATAAGGATTCTTATTCACATGTTACACTCGTTGCAATGATTTGTTTTTGAAACTAAAATTTATTCCTATATGTGCAAATATACAATATGAATTGTGTTCTTATTGCCAATAAGCCCAGTACAAATCAAAAGTGTTTGGTGCAAGCCATAGAAACAGGATATAAACCAGAGAAACGGAAAAGAAGTTTTCGAAAGCAAATATTTGTAATGTGTACTTCAATATAAAATGGAAGAGAAACAAGTATACACTACTTCTTTTTTTCGGTTAAATATATTTAGAGACAAAATATTTTTTAGTCAAACATCCAAATCATCCTTATGCAATTTCAGCAAGAAACCGCATACTGGTTGTTAACAACCAGATTACATAGCTTGGTACTGTTTGCAAAGCAGAAATATGCACACTTGTGTCACTTAGATTTACACCCAAATTCGTTATATTTTTAAAATGCAAAGGAGAGCTAGTTGTTTAATATATTTAACAACAAACACACGTTTATACTTACAATTCACGTTCCAATTAGGTGACCCTAGATTTTATCATGTTTGTGTAGTTGTTGCCTGTTTGTTCGTATGTCTAATATTCGTCCTGTGTCACATTCTTAAGGCAACATCTTGTATTCGGAACTCCATGAAAACTTGGTTTTCCGATAGGTTTAATTAAATGAGCATGTCGGCGATCAATTAGGTATTATACATTTAAAACTAATCTTATATTTAAACAAACTTTATATTAAATGGTTGCACACTTTAGTCACCTCATTTTTAGTCAATATGCAAATATATTTCATGCAAAAGTTCATATATCAGAAGCAGTTGTTTGTACCTAGGTATTAGCTGATTCCGTATAAGGTATTTTGGTTGTTTGTCATAAATACAATACCACATGCTTGTATAAGGTTTCTTACCTTTCGGTGCAGCGGAAATGTGTTTAATTTAAACAATTTTCTTATTATAGATCGTGTTAACACGTTCAGCATATTAACATTTCTTGCATTACGTACGGAACCGATGACTGGAAACAGTTTATGGCTTATTTGAACAGGTGCAATTCTTCAAAGACACCGACTCTATTCCGCGTGCCTCGAAATATAAATTCTAGAAGTATTTCATTAATTCCTGGTTTACATGTAATACATACTTTTGAATGCATTTTTAAAGCGCATTGCGTTTTAATATTTTATTCTTAGCAAATCTATGTTCAATACACAGCCATGTAAATGTGGTTTTGAAAACAAAATCTATTTATGTTTAATGTATTTTATAACACCGCCCAATAACGTACTTCAAAATAAGAAAACGACGAGTATCAACTGTGACTAGCTACGGACTGTTTTGTACTCATGCAGGCAATGTCATGTAATCGTTGAACTTACGTAATTAGTAATTAATTAACAGCCAAATTAAAATGTATTGTTTTCCCCTTTCAATGTTTTATATTGCGCTTTATTTTAAAATGTGTTTGTGCTAAAAGTGAACATAAACCTATATATATAAATAATAAACAAATGCTTGTTTTGCTACGTATGTGATGTCAATGTCGATAATATGATAAGCTTATAATGACAACTATATGTAGCGTAATATGAACGACCTTAACTAGGGAATACATTAAATGCAACGAATAGACAATTCATAAATAAATCATACGACGCGTATTCCTACGTTATTCATTATAAGCATACTCACACGTACACCAACTTTAAAGACTGTATGCAAATATATCGAAAGCCTAATATTTTCTGTCAAATGTCTGTATTTATTCTCTGGACATGACTATCAAACAAGTAATACAACTTAAATCATATTGACAATATCAACGTTATCGTTTGTTTGTCTGTTGTATCTGTGTCAGAGACAGTGTTTTGTTGAACTAAAGAAAAACATCTTTAACACAGAGATACTAAGGTGGCTTGTTGATTATTACGTCGGGATTATCCCTGACGAATTCCAGACCTGGACGAGAAAATGGATATCTAAGATATGGATATCATGCTAAGAATAGAGCTATGATAATAAGACTGCTGAAGGTGAAAACCACGAGTCACTAACAGTTGTGTCATTGCAATGGTTAGACACATTTATGTTACACAGATAAGCATGCTGTAGACTGTTTTTAATCTGCATGCTTCAAATGAAAAAAAAATACTTTGTTCATAATAGAAATACTAGTTGTTAATGCTTGCATAAAAATATATAGGAATAAAGAATTGCACGAAACTTTTGATAGAGAAAGTCTTAGCAACACCCGCAAGTCTGTTATTTCAGGCAAGTAACCAATTGGCTCACTAACAAACAACCAACATGATATAATACTAAACCTAGACATTTGCAATGCATCTCATTTAAACCGTTATGCATGGCGTGAAAAGCCCGATAACATAGTTAATATGTATATGCACATACTACAAGGTATTGGTTTACATTTATAAAAATAATTGTTTTATGCCAGCAATCAATATTGGTTTACTCAGTTTAACGTGTTGCGATCAACGTGGGCTCATTAGGCCATCGTGTGCTCATTTTTAAATTTTAGCGTTTGTGTGTCTTATAAATATAGACACATGATTACGTGTAGACATTTTGCAGATCAGATACACACTAAAATCTAATCAACTAACACGAATAAATATTTACAATATACCAGATGACGATACGATCTATATTATTGGTATGCTTTTAAATCTTAATATTAAGTAGTATGGCTACAATTTCATTATTTAGCAGTTAACATAGTACCATATGATGGGTAAACCTATAGTCCACTCCGGTAAAATCGGTAAGGGACCAATAAACTGACAAGTTTACACATCATAAATACTGTAATTAGATATTAATGTTAAGATTTCATTAAAAACATCAGGAATCTAACAGCTCATGTTTTGATTATAAAAGGACATTTAAAACAAACTATGCTCTGTAGCAGTAAGCTATGTCCTACTAAAAGGACAAGGAAAGGTCGGTTTAGGGCCCTTTTTAGTCAATAATCTCGAATTATCAATGATTCTATGTTACTATTACAGACGATGTTTTTTCAAAGGTAGTTCGGATACGGTGCACAACAACACACTTTGTAGCAAGGAGGTTTGCGCCCTTTAGCTAAATTAAACTTTGTTTTAGAAATCGTTATGGAAATTAGCTGCTACGGACGAATAGAATGTAAAGAAAAAATCTTCATCATAAAATATCGGAAAAGGCAGTTTTATAGTAAAGTGACAGTTCTGTGAAGTAAATACAGCACATATATTGTGTACACGAAATCTAGTAAATGCCGCAGTGGTTATTTATGTAATAGAAGGGGTGTATAAGTATAAATTAGAAAACGTGACATTTTGTTTATTTTCTTACTTACAATTCTGATTTCAGTCAGAAAACGTATCGCGTACAATTTCCTCTACACTGTGTTGAATAAAGCAAACAATGAAACTCCAAAAAACTATCTCATGAGAGAAATTCTTGTTTTTATCCACTACTTTTATCCACTTCAAATCGGGATCACCGATTTCTTTTATTACATCAGTGTGACTGTTTCCTTATGGCCAGAGATAGCCTAAAATGTCATTATATCCTTTTCTTTGAGGTTGACAGAAACCGTTACGGAACTAAAGGTACATTTGGCGACATTGCTAAGTGGCTTTTTATTTGCAAACCGATATGATAAGGTATGCAAATAAAGCAGCAACAAGATGCGAAGAAGACATCGAGGTTCTTCAGCAATTTTGACCATATTCTCAATTTTTCCCAACACATAAAATACATTTTGAACCTTTCAAATTAATTCTTATATAACAATAATTGTAAGTTTTGTACATAATTATCTTTTGTTGGACATTGATGATCGTACTATTTTTAAGGTAAGAAGGTTACAAACATCGGTTACACGCACTTTACGGAAATCAGACCAAGGACAATGGGTTTTAGGGAATACATGTACAAAGAGCACCATACATAGAAAAGCATCGCACACAATATATGACTTAACGTCAAGGTAAAAAAAGATAGTCGTATTAGTAATTCAATACAATACACATAGAAAATTTAGAAAATCATTAAATTGATAACCAAATCTATGAGCACATGTAAGGTATGGAAAACATTTATTTACTACGCTAAATGAAATTGAAGTTTCGATACTTTTTCAACTTCAGCGTTTTTTGGCACATGGGTAGCAATTGTTCACTAAAGAAAAATTCTAGATGCTTGTTAAGAATATTTTTACATCATTACGAAGTCATCTGTGTTAGTTTATTTTAAAGCGCAGAGATAGAGATAGACATGGGGGTGGGGTTTGTATTTATATTAAGAGTGATTTGGCTTTCTCAGAAAGAACTGATTTACAAAATGATAGCCTTGAAGTTTGTTGGATAGAACTTTATTTTCCTAAAACAAAACCAATATTAGTGGCAGCATGCTACAGACCTCCAAATCAAAATGATTTCTCGGATTTACTTGAAGAGGTTTTGTCTAAAATCAGGACAGACATAGAATGGTATTTGCTTGGAGACTTTAATATTTGTTTCAAACAGAAAAGATCTTTTTTTATTTAATAAGTTTGAAATTATTTTACGCCTTTTTGACTTGAAACAAATTATTACAGAGCCCACTAGAATAACACCCATGACATCTTCTATTATTGACCTGATTTTATGTAATCATCAAAATAAGATTTTTCAGTCTGGAACACTTCCCTTTGGGGTTAGTGATCATTTACCAATTTTCTTTACTCGTAAGACTGTTAAAGGTCAATTTAGTGTAAGTAAAAGAACCACAATTAGGTCTCTTAAACATTACAGTAAAGAAAGTTTTTTGAAGCTATTACAGGAAACCACGTGGGATAGTATTTTTACTGCCAGTACTGTGGAGTCCTCCTGGGATAACTTTAGAAATATNATGTGCTCGCTCAAATTGTTGAACGCATATATACATTTTGTAAATTTTAGATATGCTAACTAAAGTATAAAATAATTCAATAACCATTTAACATAATATGACTATAGCTAGCTGCTATCTAGTTTATGTGCTGTATGAAGCAGTAATGTAAAGGACCCCTTTGGAAATAAGTCGCAAGACTTTCAAGGGCTTTCCTGGCAGTACATGTCCTTATATCAGACTAAAATAAACTATAAGTAAACAGTCTAATGTAAATGTAACTATAATTGTATACCATATGAAGTCAATTTAATCTGTGGTATTTTTGTGTTCAATGTATGGGATTGTCTTAAGCTGAATTTGGTTTAAACTTCTTTGTGAAAATTGTAAAATTTTATTAAGGTATGTAAATGTATCTCAAATTTTTACCTCAGTGATTCAATTTTAATTCTGTGATGCTAAATATATGTGTTTGTTCTAATCTAATTTTGTTTTAAGCATCTGATAAATTGTATTAAGGTATTGTAAATGTAACACACATGTATACCTCATGATTTCAATTCTATCTGTGATATTTTTAGTGCTCAGTATATGTGTTTGTTTTAAATTTATCTTGTTCTTATGCAAAATGTGATAAATTGTTTATGTTATTATTTGACATGTATATGCCGAATAAATCTATCTATCTATCTAAAGCTGCCGTATTGCGTATTCTCACTGCCTTAAATGTTTTGTGGCGCCGTACGTCATTGCAAAATGTCAATGCCTAAATAACTTTTAGCAGTCCATTTTCTATGATAAATATATTAAAAGTTATGAAATTTGGAAGATAAGCTCATGGAACGGTATGGACGTTAAACGTCAAGTGTCTTTTAATCTTAAATCATTACGGCATTAATGGGAATATAGATGTAGATTCAATTCTTGTAATGCTTTGTTTCCTAGTACACATAGTTTTAACTGGCTCGTTTTACCTTAACGAGTAGCTTATTTTACTCAGACGTTTTGCATTGATCCGACACATATATGGAAATTTAAATGGTTATAGATACATATTCGAATTAAACAACCATAAACTCAATCGAAAGAAAAATAATAAAACATCTCGTTTTAGAATCGCATTCGCCGAACCGTGAGTCCTACGTCGGACTGCTTTACGCACGTGATCAAAAGTCATTTTAATAAGAAGTATTAAATAAATGTTAACATACAAACGAAGTGAAACAAAAATAACGCGAATACTGTTCTATAGATTTTCGATTTAAAACATCTGATTGCACGTGGTTAGTTGTATGCATTTATGTGTATGCAGAGAATGTTGGAATATCGTTCTAATGTCATTGCTCTCTCTAATGTTCTTCTTTCGTGCAGAGTAGTCATATTGGACATTTAAACACATTGAAACACACACAGTTATTACTTCTTGCTGATTTAATTGCCTGTGTCGGCCAAAGAAAATTGTTCCATGATGCAAATGAACAACTGAAGGTATTTCAATTATAACCAACTCACAGTTATTGACAGAAGGGCTATTTTAAGAGATATAATACGGAATAATTTGATTACTATTCATACAACATTTATTTATAAAATTCTTAAATATAAAGTTGTGAGTATCATGTTTTACTGTAGTGTGTGCAAATCTATACTCATATAAACACAAAACATGCATAAAACACACAACTAATCACACACCAGATTATAACACGTTTTGTCATAGTCGTGCCCTACGTCAGTACCAAAAACACCATTATTTTAGTTAATAAGTTATATTCATCATGGCTTGGATACACGTACCTGCCCGTGAAGAATATATAAACTTATTGACAAAATAAGTATTGCTTGCCGTGTTATTTATTTTTTTCATCGCTGGTGTACAACCATTGCCTGTGAGAAGAGTAAGAGACACATAATTGACCAACATATTAAATAAAAATAAAATAATTATATATATATATAAACTCACTTCAAATTCAACTAGAGTCGCGCTGATAACATTTCTGTCATGCTGGGGCAACTGGAGTTACATACTGTTTATTTCTGCATTGTATTGGGTTTTCAAACATATTTGTGCTAAACAATATTTCACACGATATGTTATTAGAAATGAAATTCGGCTTGTATTTCTTACAGATTTTTGTTATAATGCGCGTTAAAAAGTGTTTGTGTTCAGAAATGTATTTATGCAAAATGATAATAATAAAATTCCTCAGGATTTACAAAATCTCTATGCCGATAATGTGATGTGGACGATGACATATTAAACCCGACATTATACTCACGCCACTAGAATAATGTATTCAACTTATTGAATATAAGCCATGCATTAATAATGAAACCGAACGACACGCATTCAGGCACCACTGAGTGTAATCACCCCCGCGCGTACATTAAGACCTTAGAGGTGTTCGTTGCAAGCATTATGCTTTGTACACACATATTTAATACTCATTCAACTTGGCATTCACGTGATTGTGCTATCGCAACAAGAAAGTGGTATGCATGGATGGTTGTCCTTTGTCTGGAATTTGATTAGCCCATGTTTATCGGCTTTTACAGCCGCGCCGAGATAAAACATTCTTAATAATCTGACGAAGAGAGCCAGACAACATGGATGATGATTAGACAACGACTGCCGTTCATATTATATAGTTCACTATTAAAGAACTCTTGACATCCAAGTACCTTGACAAGAAATGATACACACAGTATTATATTTCGCAAATGAACCGTTGTTTATGTAAACAAACATCAATTTTATACCTTTAAAAACTGCTGGCTAAATATTTTTAATTTCATGTAACATTTTTTATTAATTTTTCGCCCATAAACATATAGTTATGTATCTTTTCTTGTGTTTTTTTTCACACATATTTGCAATAATCTGATCCTCCGGGTGAGCTGTAATTATGTACTCATAAAAGCTCAGAGCATTCAAGAAGAACTAGTTTTACACATAGCTGTTTGTTCCGCTGACCCAGACAACGGGTCTCAAACACGGAACAAGCAATCTAGTCCAGCCCATCAGACAAGATATTAATCGTTATCTCACGAACAGTACAATCGGAACATGCCTGAAACTAATTTCTGAAACACGTTGTTTTAGGTATTCAATAATGAAAGGTCTAAAAAATTGGTAACCCGGTGGTTTTGTTGACAAATTACTCAGTCAGAAAAATAGACGTAACTATATTCAATGAGGTTAAAGTATGTATTTGTATAACGTTTCCAAATATTCAAGTTCGACTTTTTATACTGTTTGCTTGAACATGTTTAATAAAGATTATTAATGCATGCACGTCAAGACTATTCCGGACAATGTCCAGGCATATTAAGAAATAAATCATGGATTATGCCAGAACAAAAAATGTTTATCCATTATTATGTCACAATATGACATTTTCATATGGCTGTTCGCTGTCTGGACTCTCATTTTCAATTGTTCTCAAAACCAAGCAATACGGTGTAAATATTCTGACAAGAACTTACAACATTCACATTCACTGATACTACCAAGATTGTCGCCCGATAAATATCAACTAACCGAAACAGAATGGTTGTTATTGTCAAACTTTTAAGTCATATACTCGTTGTTTATATTTAAGCTATTGATATTAAAAATATGTCGCAATACATTTTTTCAATTACGAATTGTTATTTGTTCTGCATGCAGAAATAGAGGCTAATGTCTAAAACAGTCATGTGTTCGTAAACTTTCTTTGAGATCCCCCACTTGAATATGCAATGACATGCACAAATCTGCCCAATCTCTACTTACAATGCTTGTTTAAGTTATTTTCTTTTTAATGAAAAGTTAATTTAGCAAATATAACTGTATTTGTTAATTGTGTGAATGTGATCGATTGTATCCAAATTTATCAAAAACTAAATCTGGAATACAAGATATAATTGTATGGTCGGTACAAACAAGGTTTGATCGGGTTCATGGAAACAAACAACTTCTTTATGCATAACGTCCAATATTTCATGGTTTCGCTGATCCAGACGAAACATCTTAACTACGTTAATAAGAAACTATTTTAAGCCGTCAAGCCGTCAAGTGCATTCTTTGTTTCGGGACAGACGTCAGTCGTTTTCTTATTTATTCACAATACAATCGGTTTATGCTGGGTCGTATTAATGCTTGTAATATAATACTCATTTCTCCCTGTTATGGAAACGCGGGAAAGTTTACGATGCAGTGGTTGTGTTGAAGTTTCTTAACTGTATATAATGTTTCTGATTGTGACATTATATTAAATATGCAAATTTGAATGCAGATAAGCAGCAACGTAGCAAAGTGATTCCGACATAAGTTGTTTTGAGAACATTATCAACTTCATACACAACACAACTATGTGATGAGATAAATACAGCTTGTGGAGAAAAGTTAATAAAATATTGATCATTCAGTGTATTTTTTTCAAGCGAAATTTAATTTGTTAATGTGTATCATGCTAGACATGGAATACTATGCGTATGGTTTTTAAAATTGTATCGAAACATTGTGCAAATATGATAATGCATAATAGAAGACATTCAATGAATGATGGAGCAAACTTCTGAACGTAAAAAAGCCTGCGCATGCTGTTTGCATTTTGTGGTCAAGGAAGCGACGTCATATGATTTGCAATAATACGTTGCAAATATCAAGGCCATGTGTAAATCTGAATCAAGTGGGGTAAAAACTAGGTCACCAGACAAATCATCGTCAATTTGTGCACATTTAATACATTTTAGCGGTTTATAGTTATCATGGCCTCTTGTTAAATGTTATCGTCGCAGGAAAATATAGTCTTTTAGGTAATGTTAGTGTATAGTTTTACTAAAAGCAAACATATCCTTTGTGTTCATATACAATTAGTGTGTTCACACTTTATATGAATTATTATCCCATTGGGCTGATGACTTTCTGGATATAAAGAGAAATAAACGTTTCTATGATAAAATTCTGTAAGTGATAAATGGTGTATTTTATGGATTGGATATCAATAAAAAAAATCTTTAAAAATAACGGTTAAATGTTTTTTTTTATAATAACGTAGCGACTGACGAAGATATAATAAAACAGATTTCAAATAACAATAGATCTTTGATATTTGAATATTATTGGCTATGGTTGTAACCAATCTTAGGAAATGTTGTGCAATCTGTAACTTTTCTGATTGTATTGTTAACTCAGTTTTTCTAATGAAATTTTTGTAGTAGCCATAATTTTTTTGTTAATGCTTTTCAAGGAATAAATGTATTTATTACGTAAAATGATTATAATTGACTTTTTTGTTCACCGGAAGATGGTGATTGTTTTCAAACAGTTTAGGATATGCCATTTATAAAAAAATAATTAACTTATACCACCTAACTGTTTACTTTTGCCTACACAACAATGATTGCGGCTTGGAAATATATAATGTTTATCTGTAGCTGATACTTGTTTTAGTTTCATCGTGCCAAAAATCGATACAATTCTGTTTCTAAAAAAATGAGTAGTTTAAAAGTACTGAACTTGAAATTCTTTTACTTAAATTGAAGTTGAATAATATGAGGTTATTGTTTTATTTACTTTTAGATGTTTCGTAACAACCTCTAGGCTAAGTGTACGGTTTGGAGCTCCTCACACCCATTTAGACCCAAAAGCTTTCCATTGACCGAAACCTCAGTTTAACTGATTCGTTTGAGTTTCTTTATATAAATCTGTGTCAAGTCTATTACACGTGTTGTGTGTCATACGTTTGGCAATGGTTTCTTTTCATAAATAAAGGACTACATGATATTTTAAAATTCCTCTCCTGTTGCTGATACAGCAGTAATTTAAGATTTTATGTAGTTGACATTTCTATGATTAATTAGTCTCGCACTCAACAGTTGTTGTTCGAGTGTAAATAAGTCATACTTATGATTTATTTTATTTATATGTTATTATTATTATTTATAATATTATTTTATATATATATATTTGATTTATCTTTCAAGTGATTAGCTTAGATGCAAAATGTACCAAACAGCTCACTAGTCAATACACATAAGGGGAACTTTACGTTAATTTTATCATAGTGAACCTGTTAAGTCAATTTGGAAATTCCATGAAATTAAAAAAACAACAACATGAAATTAAAATACTTTCTCATAACCTTGAATAGAATTGTAACCTTCATTATTAAAATTCTTTCTTTCGTTTTAGTTCATAAATATTGACATGCTTTTTGTCATTCTTTTATCAACTTTTTTAGTTTCTTAGTGTAAACCACCAAGAGAAGCGTGTGCTCTGATGTTTTAATTTGTGAAAAATATGATGTATATGTCAGTTTTTATTTATAACAAATGTGTTCACCCTGTGATTATATAAAACGTTGCTTGCTATATTAACGATTAAGATACCATATCGTGCATTCCTTTTTTTTACGTTTGTTTTAGTGTGTACATCTATTGCATAAATATCCATGTAGCTCTAGATGAAAATCTTCTATTAAGTGGTACTTCAGTGACCATATCGGATCGATTAAGCTTTATGATTTTAGATTGTCATATTATAATAAAATTTTCAACAGGTTTTAATGCAAATTGTTTATTAACTCATTGTTAATCACTGTATTACATATTTTCCTGTCAATACTTTTCCAATCAATCCGTACACTGTACCTGGGAACCCGTAATACAAGTACCATATAACATAGGTAACTTACCGTGCATTGAACATTGCAAATATGTTTCGTATTAATCTATGTTATGTCGTGCTTATAGATCTACTTCTTCAGATGTTGTGTATGATTCCAATTAATTGTGTCAAAATCTAATTCTTTTAGCCAACACCATTCACATTATATTTTTTCAGCTATTAAATTTTCTATGAACTATTTCGCGTGATTAAAAAATGTATCTATGTTTGAAAAACTCTTTCAGTTCATTGCAGGGTGGTGGTATTTGTTTTACCAAATACATATTAAAAGCGAAACAACACCTCAACTTCCATCATCTATTGATCTTGTCTATTCATTTTATACATATAGCTGCCAACCATGTTATGTTATCTTTGGAATTTACTGCTAAGTTATAAATAAACCAATTAATGTAAACGCGTGTCTTCGATTTTTCCAGTTTTTATGTGCATTTTCTGACATTTATGAATGTTAAAAATAAAACATTTTTTCCCGATACCTACGTACTTTCAATGGACGTGTTGTCATTTGATCGTATAGGCATTTTCTGCTCGACCTTCAAAGAAACGTATTTGACGCAATGAATAAACCTTATATTGGCAATGCCAGCTAACAACACGCATTCAGACGTCATTAATTGTAAAGACGTGTTTTCATTTGATCATAGAGGTCATTTATGCTCGACACTCAACGAAACGTAATTGACGCAATGAATAAACCTTATATTGACAATGCCACCCAACAACACGCATTCAGACGTCATTAATTGAAAGCACCCCCGCACGTACATCACCATGGTAGACGTTCATAGACATTTAACGTTTTCAGACACCATTAATACTCATTCAGCTGTTCAGCTGTCTGTTGTTGTCTCGCAACAACACATTGGTATATAGCATTACCTATTGTCTTGGCCGCCGTGACGATACAACACTTTTTCAATATTTTAAATAGGAAAACTCGATTACATAGTCAATCATTGTACCGTTTTATGTTTGTCCTACATACTGTTCTTCCATTGACACGACACTATTAAATATACTCTAGAACAGTTGTTAGTTTGTTTTTTTCTTCGAATTGTTTTCCCTTATCGACAGAATTTCAGTCATAATAAAATACAAGTAATGTGACTGGGTCGGCAATCGAACCCACGATCCTCGGATTTCCTCAAATATAGCTAGTTGTAAAAGTTGTTATATCCGCTTTTACAATAACTCAACATATCAAAAGGTATTAAGACTCCATAAATTGTAAGCACCCCTCGAGTATTTCAATGGTACAGACAGGTGTGATATGATACATTGTATTTAAGACAGATGTTTGCTTAAAACGAACAAGATGCTTTGAGTTTACAAGTATGTTGTGTAATGCATTCTAGGCTGAATGTGATGTTTGACCATCAAACATGTTCATACCCCACTGCTTTTCATAAAGAATTCCAAAGCGGTGACCCAGTATCCAGAAATGGTATTTTTTTGACGCACGAGAGTATCAACAACATCTCATTTGCATTAACAAGCTAATATTAACAAACAGACCAGTTGTTATTGTCAACCTACGCAGTTATATAATTGTTGCATTATAAATAATTGTGCCATAATTTTCATATTGTCCTCACATTTACAACTTTTTTGCTTGTTTCGAGTGGCAAAACTTCTAATATTCTTGTTTGTGTCGCCAATGTCTGATTGTTAAGCTGATCAAAGCAAACCATATGAAACACGGAAATAGCATTTACGTCTAGTGTGAGCCATCAAGTACATGAATAATTTGCTACATTAAAGGGACTGTAAACCACGAATGACGAACAAAGAAAAGTTCTAAAATACCGTATTTTTTACAATTATTAGTTTATATTGATCAAAATATCACGTCTGGTATATTACATTACTCGAAAAAAGTTCATATTTTCAGTATATTCGGTAATAAAATTTCGCGATGTGAAATCGAAAGTACATCGCGAAAATAGGTGACATAACGATATACACACTATAAATAACGCAAGTAGATTGATCATTATTTATATATATAATATATACAATTCACTACGCATGCACAATTTGCATTCCTGGGTTTGCCACGTGACGATGATGATCAATATACTTCGGTTATTTATAGTTAACTGGTAATTACCTGGTATGCATACCCAGTAAAAATAAATAAATACACAAATAAAGTATTTTTTTTTTAAAGTAATGTTATATACTAGTCGTGATATTTCAATCAATATAAACTAATAATTGTAAAAAATACGGTATTTTTGAACTTTTCTTTTTTCGTCATTCGTGGTTTACAGTCCCTTTAAAAGACCGACGTGAATCGTTATAAGATGAGCATAACTTGTTGTTGTTACAACAGGAACTAGCTGGGATTTTTAAAGTATTTATTATAAAAAGTAAAAGACGCATTTAGATCGATGTGTACATGCAATAATGAAAAGACGGTCAGTTGTTTTGTTTTAAATTCATCCGATTAAATAGTATATTCATATATTGACGGTAACTGTTTTTTATGTTGGCTCTATATGGCTATTTTGTTTTGGTCATGATTTTTCTTCTCGTTTCCGATTGAAAGCAAACTTGAACAGATATAAGATTGAACCAAAGCATATTGGTATAAACGCTAGGATCATGCGAGAACATGTTCATCTTCGTGCTAAAGTAACGATGTGTTGAAAAATATGTAGCCTGTGGAGAAATGTAAATTAAATACCAATATATTTTTAAACATTGAATTAAAAAAATCAAAGTACCATGCGTTGACATTCTAAAAGTGATCGTGCAATACTGTGTATACAAAATAAACTACCCTTTTAAAGATAGTAAATTGATACTGAACTTCCGCCAGCACGATAAATAACTTTCATATGTTGCTTTAGTTACATTCTGTGGTCACTCTGTTGCGCTAATTTCTACTGATCACATCGCTCGACGGTCAATTCGCTTCTCAGCTTTAGCTTATTTTTTTTTATAGTATATTAAAATAATATAAGAAATAGGGAAAAGGTCTTCAACATTCTATCTTTAATTTGTCAAGAATAATGTGGCTCTGTTTGTGTCGTGCATCTATGCCTCCCTGTTGTGGAGACAATATTCACCAGAAGATAATTTCTGTTAAAATTCGTTGTGTAAGAAGATGCTATTGTGGAGATAAATGTGTTGTGCCTTACCATATGCAATCATTTAACGAGTTTTACTGGGAATATTTCTGCATATATATAAAAAAAAAAACAACTTAACAGTCTTAAGACGATAGGTATCAGATATCAGAGCAACGACGTAATCACCATGAAAAGATGTTTATCTTAAAAATATGCATGTGTTTTGTATTTAAAATTAAATAAATCGCTGCCAAAACCGAAAGGCTGTATACCGGGGAACCCTAATTTATACAATTGGAAATACAAATTGGAACCTTAAATGAGTATAACGTGAAAAGCTGTGTTCATAAGAGCATGACTTTCGAATCACGCTTCTAAATAAAATTGCATATTTCAACGTTACACGTGTTAATTGACAAAACACGAAGAAAATGAAGCTCGAATCACGTTTCGAAATTTAATTGCACTTTTCAATGTTTTACGTGTAAACTGAAGGTAAACAAAGAGCATATTTTCCGTTTCACGTGTTTTAATGTGATAGCATTTTCAACGTTTTTCTTTCGTGCATAATAGGCATAGTGGACCTTAAACACGTATGACACGAAAAAGCAATTTCTCGTCGCTGACTACGATGTCTAAACTCGTCATTGGAGTAGTTTTTCCAATGAACAATTGATGATGGTTTTCTTTTTACAAACTCAAAGCTCTCGAACCACATGTGCGAATCTCATCACAATAATGTTTATTTTAAGGCCATGCTGATATTATTTGCTTACTTTGTTTATGCAACGGTAAATTTTGAAATATAATTATTAATATTTTTATATTTTTATCGTTAATGTTAATTTAAGCGCATATCATTAATTTATCATTTATTTAATCATATAAGCGCAGAAACATGTAAATAACAACAAGAAAACCTCTTGTCAAACCGAATGTTGACTATGTCTATGTATTATGCACATTTGAATACAAGTAGTTGCGGTGGGGTAGTGGTTACTGTGTTTTCGTAGCGACATGTATAAAAACACATTCAGTGCCCTGTATAGAGATACCAAAACAGAAATATCAATTTTCCTGAATTATGGTCGGAATGCTATTAGAAGTCACCATACTTAACCCAGTTATGCCAACGTCTAGAAAAAAGGCCTTGGCAAACAGCTTAGACCAAGATGAGGCGCCGCATGATGCGGCGTCTCATCAGGGTCTGCGCTGTTTGCGTTAATGCATTTCTGTAAGAAATATTCTAAATATAGAAATACATATACTAGACATCCCTAATTTTGGAAATAAATTGATCCAATTTAGAAGGATGGGAGAGTCCACTGGGCATAAATGGGTTAATAATGTTATACATTTTATAACATATTTATTTTTTTGTCAAAGAAGTTATTTGCTTCCATTTATATTTCAATTTTATATGTTCAATTAAGGTACACGACGAATCTTTTTTTCCCAAATGCCAATGTGCATACTCAAGCTTTGTTATCTTGCCGATTGGCTTTATTTGGTGTTTACCATGTATACTTGGGGCACAACAAAAACGTGATTAATTCTTTCTTATAACACTCTCTGTGTGGACCAGATTGTCCCGTGATACAAACCATTGATGTTTTTCATGTCCCCAAATAATTAAAGTATTGACCGATGGCTTTTGAATGAATATGCCTTCTTAGGTCAATCTCCGACAAACAATGCCTCCAGTAAACAAATGTGTTTACATCTCAGTCCAATAATAAAGTCCATGGTTTCTTAACGGCTAACCGTATTGTCAATCAGAGCATGTCAAAAGTTATGAAAAAATAAAAAGATATTTTTTTCCGAGGAAGTAAAAATAGTAAAATGATTATTGGTATTATTCCAAGCTAAGTGGGTGATTATATTAACTTATAATGCAACAATATTTGGTATTTAACGAAATGTAATGCCTTGTTTACATAACAACCACATTGGTTTTTATTATAAACACTAAAACATGAACATAAAAACAAGAAGTTTGTCTTCAGGAATATTGCATTATCTAAACCCTGACACTTGCTTCCACCACACACGAACACAATCCTCACAATGGACGAACAAAATATGTTTTGTTTATCTCAGTGTCGGCTGCCTACGCACCACGGTCCCCATTAGATTTCACCGTCGCGCACATTAACCGATTTATAGTGACATTAAATGTCAATTTCACATTAAACATTCATACTTAAAGAGTTTTGTCAGCGAAGCACGCAAGCAAAGGAAATCGAATGGATTCTCGGTATGGATACGTATTCAACATGGAATGATTTTTGTAGCCAACGCACGTTACACAAACATATCTTCCTACAATACCCAGAAAGTCAAATATATATGTTTACTAGGAAAAATGACTATAGAAAAATTATAAGAAATTATTTTGGCTAGTCTTTAACTTTAGGCCAACATGGTCGTACGTGCAAGTGCATTATACGTTCATTTCAGATAAAAGTTTAAGCGTTTTATTAAATGTTGTATTGGTAGGGCCTACTTTTTCGTTATTATTTATTTACACCTGACCCAAACAAACAGCTAATAGAAATGTAATACACAAAAAATGCATGATAGAGAGAACACAATTTTAAATATTGATTATTCAAAACATTATATTTATTGTCAACCATTACACGTTAACAGTGTATGTCCTATTTATAATAATAACGCATAAAACGGACCATGTAACCCATGAGCTGCCAATTATAAACAGAAACAAGTTTTGCATTTAAAATTTTTACGTGTCCTATCATATCTTTTAGAGATTCACCGGAATCCGTGTATTCGGGTTTAAAGACTTAACACTGATTGTTCTTGCTTTCAAAACAAACCGTTTAACTTGGATTCCACTGAATTATGCCAGTTCCATTTGTCTCACGTGAATTGAATGTTAGAGCGAACATGGCATTGACTAGCAAACTCCTGTTATATGTGTTGGACAAGTAGTTGATGCAAAACAATGTGAGCAATAAAAAAAATGTGTTGATATGCCTATAAACTTTTGGCAAATCAAAGAAAACAAAAATGCAAATGGATACCCATCTCCGTTCGAACAGAACAAGTTGCGACGGTTCAACGGGTTTCAAGTTACTGAAGGTAACATATTTCTGTTTTGTTTTTGTGGTTATTAATCGATACCGTAATATGCATGAAATAAAATGTACATTTGTTGTTCAAAAATAGAGTTTGGACAAATATGAAATAATTTAACAGAGCGATTGTTTACAATTGAACATGCAACATATGTTTTTCTTTCATAAATATATTTTTACGAGATTTGATCTTTGGCACAACAAAGGCTGCATAGAGATCTACTAGAAATATCGCGATCATTTAAGTGATATACTCGAATTGTGTGTTCTATTGAGATGCGTAAACTAGAAAGACATTTAGAACTAACGCATTATAGAATATTACGTTTTGTCTGGAAAAATCTACTAGTTGTTCTCAAGAGTATAGATTGTAGTGTTTACCGTATCCCCTAGTGACAGACATGATATTGTTCAATGTGTTTGCACTCGTATGTATTTTAAACAATAAAGATATAATCTGTTTTTGTGTGTTTGTCAGACAAATTAAAGCTTCAACAATGCACTTTAATAATACACAAAACGCCCCGTTTCTAATCACAGTAAAATAGAGTCACTTGAATATAGTTTCGAAGTTCTCATTAAAATTTGCAAACTTATTGTTCTCACATAATGCATCGAAATAATGTTTGTATTATCGTTATTTACCGGCGAAAATAAAACCAATTATGATACGTGGCTATTAAACACCTCTGACTAAGGCCCATGATTGTTTAATTCAAACTGCTTTTAATCCATAATTTTATTCTTTAAGTGTATCCTTATTGCATTGCTTTGTTAGAATATCCGCCGATGCTTGCGGTTTTGACAGACAATTTGTTATTAAACGCACGTTCGATTATTTAGTTTGAAAATTCTTTATTCTAGGGCGTACATTAAACATAACATTAAAATACGTTTTTTCAAGGCCGTACGTTTACTGCATAATCTATTTTTTTCAATCATATACGCACAAAAACTGCGACCAAAATAAGTTGAGTCATAAACGTCGCAATTCACATTGTTTTGACGTCGCATTTTACATTGTTTTGACGTCGCTTTGTTTGTTCACGAATCCATCAGCGTTTGCACTCATGAAACTTATTATTCAGTCTTACATTGCGATTACAATTTTATCCCACTTTAACAGCGAATTCGGTTGATTAAAGCCCCGTTGATTAAATTTCTGCTATATCCAGTAAAATTAATTTTGTTAAAATAAAAAGGTTTACTGAATAACAAATGTGATAAATTGGATAATAGGTTAGTATTGAGTAAAAATCAGGTTTATCATGCTCGGCACGAATACGAAAAAGCACTCGCCAAGGCTCGTGCTTTTTGTTTTCTAATCTTCGCATGATAAACCTGATCTATAATCAACACCCACCTATTATTCTCTATATAATTCTTTAATGTATATCTTAAAAATTCAAAAGATTAGTATGTATATAACATTCAAATTAAAAAAAACATACAATGTTTTAAAATATATCCCATACGCACGAATACAACAGATACAAACCCTAATTATATAGCATGTAAATTAAAACAGAATCTTCCATAGCAAACCAACACTTTTGATGTACATTATACCAATTATAATAAAATATGCTTAACATTTATAATGATTACAACATGACGATATATAATAAAGAAAAATATCAGTCTATAACATGTATATATAAATAAATGAAGCCTGAATTAGGGCCATATTCAATGTAACGGTGTTTTATAGAACTATTGTGTTTTCATGTTTATCCCGATATTTAAAATATCTCCTTATTTGCTTGAAGTCATGCGAGGTATACAGCCTAATGAATCTTAGCATCCATTTGTAACGATTCCAGCAAACATGAAAATATACGCGCATTTTAACTAACAAACGGGTTTCCCTATAGTGTCTAGAATTTCCATCAGTGATATTAAAATACCCGCAAGTAATAAACGCGTCACGAGTCAAGTGTTGTTTCGTTCTCGATAAGCATGAATCATTTTCGTCCTCTGTAGCACTGGGTGTGACGTTCTTGAAACAACCTGTGCAACTCGCGTTTTCGCAAGGGGAGCGGTTTTCAATGCATGCATTACAGAAATTGCAGCTACAGATGCTTCTCTCAACTGTGATACTCATGATTGCCTTTACCTGCCTTTTAGCACGGATGCCGATGATTGTCGGTTTCTGTTTTTTTTTATCGCATCGTTGTTAATCACGTATATACTAGAACGACCGTCTAGTCATTATGGAAGATCTGTTTGCTTTGAATACACTGATTCAGATATAAACATTGAGAATACGTAAGTTAGCAGTATGTTCTCGTCTATAAAGAGAGCCCACGCTAACGCGATAATTCGAATTATTCGAAAAAGCCAGCAGCCCACACCCTTTTTTAAATCGTGATTTTTTGTTTCGNATATATATATATATATATATATATATTAACTACAATTTACAAATCCATCAGTCTGAACTAATAGTATATGCGTTGTTATAAGAAAACAACATAAATCGATAACTTGAACGACATAAAATGCTCATTTTTGTACAACAAAGACAATTGCTGTTATTTTTGTTTTCCAATATCTGATTTCCTTCATATCAATAGATACAAGTGCCAAGAAGCGAATATCAAAGTGTCACTGATTTTAGGTGGATGTTATATCAATATTGTATCATCACAAACATTCAAACCTTGAAACGCATAAAGTGTAAGCTAATTACTGAAATAACATACTCAAGTTTGTCACACTCATCGTGTTTATCTTGTAAAAATGATTGATTTTATGGTTGATTAATACGGATAATCGGAAATAACCTGATTCAAAGTGTGCGTGAGATGATAACATTCTAAAATAAAGCAAAACAAGACACATGTAATTACTTATTATTTCAACTAGAGTTTTATCAGATGATTTTATCAGCGGTATCTGGATTGTTTTTCGCAGAATAAATACCTTGTTTAAAATACACATGAGTACTTTAACATATTAACCTTTTCTTAAATAGCCTCTTTTACCTTTATGTATATTTGTTATCAAAGCAGATTTTATTTGGCAAACATTGTACTGCTTTATACTATAATTTGTTTTGTTAAACGCCAATGCTTGCGCAGTCAAGAATTACTGATTTCACCTACTGCCCTTCCACCAAAAACACTCATAAATGATTCGTTATAAACATCCCATTGTTCGCTCACAGCAGAATTAAATTTAATATGCAACTCAAATATTTTAATGCTAGTAACCCGATTGTGTAAACAACATTCAAAAGTTTGAACGGATAATAATGATTCTTATTCACATGTTACACACGTTGCAATGATTTGTTTTTTAAACTAAAATCTATTTCTATATGAGCAAATATAATACAATGTGAATTTTGTTCTAATTGCCAATGAGCTCAGCACAAATCAAGCATGCATGGATGCAAACCAGAGAAACAGGATAGAAACCAAAGAAACAGGATAAAAACTTTCGAAAGCAAATATAAACAAAGTGTGCTTCAAGATGAAATGAAAGAGAAAAAATATATAAACTATTTCTATTCTGTGGTTATATATCTTTAGAGACAAAGCATTATTTAGTTAAACATTCAAATCATCGGAAGACAATTTAAGCAATACACTGCACAATTTGTTCATTTTTGTGTATTTGTTGCATGTTTGTTAGTATGCTATATACTTTCGTACTGTGTCATATTTTTAAGCAACAGCCTTTATTCGGAACTCAATAAAAACAACTTGGTTGTCTGATAGGTTATATCAGACTTGACCTTATATGGGCATGTCGGCGATTAATAAGGTGTTAAATAATTAAAAGAACTTATTTTTCATAAAATCACCATATATCTTAAAAATTCAAATCAAACTGCAATAACAGAGAACACGTGTCAATGTTATAACAATGTAACTACGCAATGTTAGGATGTTAACCAGAGCAATAGAACTGAAATCTTCTGACGCACGAGACAAGTTTAAGCTACATATGATTTTCATTAACAAGCCTACATTAACAATCATACAAGCTGTTATTGTCAACTAACCCAGTTATAAAGTAATATTTCAAATAATTGTGCAAAAAAGCTGATATTGTCTTCACATTTACGACTTTTTTGTTTGTTTCGAGTAGCTAAAAGTCACTTTTAGGACTTATATGTTTGTTTCGTGAGTAGGACAAGTCTATTATTCTTGTTTGTTTCGCCGATATTTTAATATTAAGCTGATCAAAGCAAACTGAAATACGGAAATAGCATTTCCATCTAGTGTAAGCCATTAAGTACATGACTATTTTGCTACATTAAAAGACTGACGTCAATCGTTATAAGATGCGCCATACAAAAGGAACACGCTGGGATTATATAAGAATTTAATATAATAGTATAAGACGCATTTGATCTTGTTGTGTGCATGCAATTTTGAAAAGCCTGTCCGAATTTTAGTTTTAAATTCATACTTTTAAATAGTCTCTTTCATATATTGACAGCAATTGTTTTTATTATATCGGCTGTGTATGTGTATTTATTGTTTTTGATCATTTTGTTTGCGTTTCTGGTTTATTTTCAACATTAAACGAAGATAAAACAATAAATCATATTGGTATTAACGCCAGGATCATGCAAGAACATGTTCATATTCGTGCTTAAGTAACGTTGTGTTGAAGAAAGTGTAGCATGTGGAGATATGTAAATTAAATACCAATTCAATTAAAATATTTAATTAAACAATCAATATACCATGTGTAGACATTCCAAAAGTGTTTGCATGTTATCAATTCTGTGTATACATACAACTAACCTTTTTGGAGACCTTAAATTGATATACAACTTCCGGTAGCAAGATAAATAACTTGAATGTGCTGCTTGATATTGTATTTTACATTATGTGGTCAATGAGTTGCGTTAATTTCTACTTATAACACCACCCGACGGTCTATTTTCAGCTCAGCTTGAGTCAATTTTAAAGTCAAATAAAATAATAAATTAATATGGATAATGGTCCTTACCATTGTCTCTTTAAAATGATAAGACAAGTGTGTCTCTGTTAATGTCCTGCATCTATGACTCCCTGTTTTGGAGAAAATACCCGCCAGAAGATGACAATCTGTTGAAATTCGCTGTACGAGAAAATGCTATATGAGTAGACAGATGTGTTTGCCTTACCATATGCAATAATTCTACGAGTTTAATTGTGACTAGTACTGAATTTTTTAGAAATAAACTTAATAGATATCAGCGAAACGGCATTTGCGACATGTCAAGAGATTCTGATGTTCCGAATATGCAAGTGTTACGTATTTGAAATAAAAACAATAATTGAGAAAACCGAAATGTTGTATATCGGTTAACCGTAATTAATAAAATTGGAAATAACAATTGGAACGTGAAGGGGCTATAACTTGAAGGTTTGTTCACATGTTATGATGTCGCATGGTTTTACATGTGAATTAAAGTTACACGAAGAGAATGAATTTCGAATCACGTATCGAAAATTAATTTTGTATTGTTTTCAACGTTTTGCGTGTGAATTGACAGTAAACGAAGAACATGCAGTTTGAATCACGTTTCTGAATGCCATTTCATTTGTCAACGTTCACATATGAACTTACTGTTAACGAGAACATGTATTTCGAATCACGCTTCTAACTGTAATTGCATTTTTCAACGTTTTTCTTCAATGTAGAGTCGGCGTAATGGGCTTTAACACGTATGACACAAAACACAATTTCTGATCGCTGATTACTTTGTCTTAAGTCGGAAATGGATATTGTTGCTTGGTGCAAATGATAAAGTGAGGGTGTTTTACTTATTACATACCCACAGCTCTCGACAAACATGGTCGAGTCTCAGAGCAATAATGTTAATTTAATTATTTAAAGTCAATGCTGATATTATTCGTGAATTTTATTTATGTAACAGAAGATCTTGAAACATAATTATAATTATTATTATGAAATTACGGTAAAGGTCAATTAAAGTTTTATAGTTTATGGGCACAACATGTTCATAAACACAACTCATTGTCAAGCCGAATTTTGACCATGTCTATTTATTATGCACATTTAAGTAACAATAATGGTGACGATCCGTAATTATTTACCGATTAAAAAAAAATCATATTTTATTTATAAAGGTTATCAAAAAACAATATATATATGCTATTGGACATTACCATAAAAAAATGAGCAATACAACTTGTTTTGAGCTCAAAATACAGTGTCCTCCAAGTCAATTGTGTTTACAAACAATCAGTTTGTTTACATCGCTGTTCACTTGATCATGCCGAGCGATTCCGAGCCGGTTTTCCGATAACAAATTTTGATTGGTCGGCACAAGACATTGTGTATCACGTGAACAGGTCAAGGGTGAAAGGCCAGACATTCAAAACAAAAATGGCGTCGAGTTCAAAAAGAAGATGTACACTCGCCTGCAAGCATTGACACACGGTCGCTAATACATGTACATCTATGTTCGACATACACCTCCAACAAAGATGACAAAGGCTGACAGTAACAGACAAACTTCAATAGGAGTGCAAATTACAAATATTAAAAACATCAAGCTGTACTTCGATTTACACACATATATATACAATATATTATACATACACACTCACACACACATTCGCTGAAAAAAAGTGTGATTATACTGTGGCC
>VMBQ01001629.1:50282-80702 GCA_007657795.1 Dreissena rostriformis | reverse complement strand
ATTATCATTTTTTATGCAAGAGTAACTGAAATCCGGACAATTGTACCAGTTTATAGGCATAATAATTGGATTTGTCACCTTTATTGTTACTTTAAAATACAAGTAGTCGCGGAAGCGTAGTAGACACGTATGAGAAACACACTCAGGACAATGTTTACAGAGATTTAAACAGGAATATCATTTTTCATGAGTATGGGTTTGAATGCTTTGAGAAGTTATCATATGAATGCTATGAGAATTGAGCATATGAATGCTATGAGAAATCATCATATTAAATAAGGTAATAAGTTGAATTGAAATTCTCATATTAGGTAAAAAACACATTGTTTGCTTCCATAAACATCTCCAAAAGATGAGGTAAATAGGTCGTCGATACTGATTTCGGTTTTCTTTTAACAAAACACCATACACCATACAATACATTTTTTTCCACGTAAATAAAACACAAACATCCCCTCAATAACTAATAAAATTCCTTTCTTTACTTGTTTTTGTTACATTACCAAAATTATAGGGAGATCAACTGTCAGTCGCTATAGTGTAAATAAACATTAATTATTTGTACTCCTTAACATGTTTTCGTCCATAAAAATCATCATTATTTGTGGCATAGCAAAGGATCCCGTGTAAGTTCTTACAACCGCAATTGGTTGTATAGAACATTACCAAATTCTCGCAATACATCTATACTTATTTTATGTTTAAAAAAACACAACAAACAAAACAGCATTTGCTAGTATATGACATGAAAACGTTTATATTTATTTATAACCACTGTGTTTTCTCGTATTTCCTGTCGAATATTTTATAATTGTGTTTTCAAACAGGTCTGTGCTTAAAACATTTTTAATGCACTAATAGTTGTTGCAAATGCACTTGAAACCTTTTTCACAATTGGTGTTATGACAGTGGTTATTACAGTAAAATAAAATCATACGCGAAATCCTGCACTATACCAATAGTCCCACTGACTGAATTAATAAACGATGTATTAATAATACCACTAAGGTAAACTCGAACACCATTATATATAATACCCGCAATCGCACTTTCATTAATGTCTAGACGTGTTCTTCTATTGAGGAATCCACATTTTCTGACGTAATTACATTCATTCAAGTTAGCATACCTTGTTTTGTTTGGCACAACTTTAGTATGGGTTAAGGGTTGTTCTTAATCTTATATTCCGATTATTATTGATTTTTACAATAATTGCGGTATTATAGCTTAATTACTTCCATTTTCTAACTTATCTTGACAAACATCGCTTCATAAAAGTAATGTAATATACGACCATTGGAACTCGGCAATCACGGAATATAACAAGAACAGCGTATAGAAGGTGCCAACGCTCGGCTGTGGGTGCTTGGATTTTGTTTTATTGACCTTTGACCTTGAAGGATAACCTTGACCTTGACTTTTCACCACTCAAAATGTGCAGCTCCATGAGATACACATGCATGCCAAATGTAAAGTTGCTATCTTCAATTTTGCAAAAGTTAAGGCCTATGTCAAAATTTTGGCACGCCGCGGACGGCGGACGAGAGGGCTTTGACAATACCTCGGGTTTTCTTCGAAAACAGCCGAGCTAATATAGAATAAGTGTACGTTTTTATAGCTTCCAGACAGGGGCTTTCTAAGGTCACAATTTCTCGACAAGACAGTTATGCCGTTCAATGTCGCTCATCTTTCTATGACTCATTATTTTGGATATCGCATTCTCCTGAAGGCGAACTTGGGTTTAAATCCATTGAGGGGGAGATAATTATGTGGCAGGATGGTCGTATTGCATGACCGAATGCATCCGTGAAAACGGAATTACAAGATCTAGTTTTGCGAGAAATGGCGTAATTCAACGCATCTGCATTGTCCAACATATTCGTGATGACGACCCTTCTGATAGTGATAAAAGTTACACCACAGACGACAGTTAATCCTACGAGCGTCGTATAGCTACCGGCGCTAGTGCTTTTGAAAAAACAACGAAAGTTGTTGACTCGCAAAAAATAATACGTTAAATATAAATATTCGAAATTCTAGATGATTATTTTAATAAATAGCTGTGATTAGGTATCTTATATTTGTTTAACGATGGTTGAAACGTTTAAAGTTTATTATCGCGTTCACAAGACTAATAATTCTCTGTTTTATTTCTTGATTTCATGAAAAATAATATATAAAAAAAATTGTAACGTGTCTTTTCCTTACTTTTATGTAATTAATTAATAGTGATTAATCCTTTCTTATTACAGTGTTTCTGTCGCCCAGTTGAGATTGTTCCGTGATGCAAATTTATCTTGTCACCAAATACAGTATTGGCCCATGGCTATTGAATGCACATGCCTTCTCATGTCATTTTCCGAAAACAACTTGTACAGTGAACACATTTATTAACATCTCCGTAAAATAATAAAGCCCATGCTTTCTAAATGGCCTACCGTATTGTCAATCAAAGCTTGTCGATCGGTCAGTTATAACAACAACATGATAATATTCCCCAAGCGATTGAATTTACTTAAACTGTTATTGGTATTACGCCAAGCTCATTGGGTGATTTTAATAACTAATATAATGCAACAATATTAAGTAATTTACGAAAGGTTATTTTTTGTTTAAATATAAACCATATTGATTTTAATAATAAACACTAAAAATGTAAATGACAACAAGAAGTTTGTCTTGATGAATATTGAATTATCTTAACCTCGAAACTTGACCTACATGACACAATACTTACAATGGACATGTACAACATGTTTTTATCTGAGCGTCAGCTGCCTACGCACCACAGTTCCCATTAGATTTTCCATCCGCGCACATTAACAGCTTCATAGTGACATTAATGTCAATTTCACATTAAACATTAATACCGAAAGAGTTCTGTCAGCGAAGCTTTCAAGCAACGGAAATTAATACGCTTACAATGGTATTTATGCAAATGCAACCTGAAACAATTTATGTGATGAAGTAATGAAATCATAGCAACGCACTTTACACATACATATGTTGAAACTGGTCCAAAGGTACTTAATTGAAGGATTTCTTGCGTTTGTTTTGTAGTTGACAATCAAAACGGTGATATGCATGAAATATAGTGTATATTTGTTGTTAGAAAATTGAGTTATGGCAGTGTATGAAATTATTTAACGGAATCAATGCTTACATATGAAAATGTGGCACATGTCGTTTTAACAATATTTTTTACGCGATTTGATTTTTGGCACATGTAAGGCTCCATGGAGATCTTATAAAAATATCGAGTTCAAGTATGTACTATGCTTGAATTGTGTGTTCTATTGAAATGCGTGAACTAGAAATAAGACATTTAGACTGGCGTTTGATAAAATATGTCGTTTTTTTTTATTGAAATTAAGGCTAGTCGATCTCAAGACTTTTAGATTTTAGTGTATCATATCCACTCATGGTAGACATGATATCGTTCAATGCGTTTGCACTCATTTTTTCCCGCATTAGAATTGGAAACAATAAAGTCAAAATATTTTTTTTTTTTTGGGGGGGGGGGGTTCTCAGAACTACTTAAGCTTTAACACTACACTCACCTAGATAAAACACAAAACGCCCCGTACCTACTCACATTAAAATGGTTCTCACAATAAAGAAATAATCCGTTCGTTTTGTTTGTTTCTCAGATACACTTAAGCTTTAACACAACACCTAAATAATACACAAAACTCCCCGTACCTAATCACAGTAAAATAAATGACTTAAATATAGTTCTTAAGTTAAAATTTGCAAACAAATTGTTCAAACATAATGAATCGAAATACTGTTCGCATTATCGTTATTCATCGGCGAATAATAAACCAATTACGTCACGTGGCTAATAAACACATCTGTCTGAGGCCCAGATTTTTTTTTTAATCATACTGCTTTCAATCCAGAATAAGATTGTTAAGTGCTTACTTGTTTGATTGCTTTGTGTGTACATCCGCCTATATTTGCGGTTTTGGACAGGCAATTTGTCAGTGCACGAACGTTCGATGATAAAGTTTGAAATAAAAATTCTTTGTTTAAGGACGCACATTAAACATTAAATACGTTTTTTCAAGGTCGTACGTTTACTGCATAATACAACAGATAAAACCCTAATTATATTGCATATCCATCAAAACAGAATCTTTCATAGCAAAACATCATTGTTCATTTACATTAAATCAATTCAAATTGAACATGCCTAACATTTAACTTGATTAAAACATGAAGACATCTTAAAACGAGAAATATCAGTTTTATGTTTATAGAAGTGAATGAAGCCTGAAACAGGGCAACATTAAACGTAACTGTGTATAAAACAAATTCTTGTATTTTCGTTTTTATCCCCATATTTGAAACATATATCCTTTAACTTCTTGAAGACTTGCGAGTTATACAGCGTAAGGAATCATCGCATCCTTTTGTAACGATCCCGCAAACATGAACAGATACACACACATTAACAAAAAAGCGGGGTATCCTCAAGTGTCTCGGATTTCCATCACTGATATTAAAGACCCACCAGTAATTAATGCGTCACGAGCCAAGTGTTGTTTCGTTCTCGAAAAAAATGTATCATTTTCGTCCTCTGTAGCAATGGTCGTTACGTTCTTGAAATAACGTGCGCAACTCGCGTTTTCGCAAGGGGAGCTGTTTTCAATGCACGCACTGCAGGAATTGCAGCTAAAATGCTACTCACAACTTTGATACTCGTGTCGGCCTTGACCTTCCCCACAGCACGGATGCCGGCAAATGTCGGTTCTGTGTTTTCATCACATTGTTGTATATCTCTTATATACTAAAACGACCATCTAGTAATGAGGGAAGATCTGTTTCCTTTTAATACACTGATCCAGATATAAACATTAAAAATACGTTTGTAAAGTAATATGTTCTCGTATATAAAAAGAGCCGCTCGCTAGCAAACTTGGTTGGAAAAGCAAGAACCCCATTTGTTTTTAAATAGTTATTATCGTTGTGAATATCACATGCTGTCCATGCTTTAGAGGAAACAAATATATATAAAAACTAGAATGTGCATGTTTTTAAATAAGTGTATCAGCCCTCTACGGAAACAGCTGCATTTTTGAAAACGATAGTATTTTCAGATAAAAAAAAATTAACAGTTAACATCATAACACTTACAATAATTATTTTTCAGATAACTTAATAAAATAACGAATGCATATTAAAGTTGACCATATTCTTATACATCAGCTGCAAAGGTTCATGACAGAACCGACAGAAGTGGAATCTTGTTGCAGTAAACCACAAAGCCAATTTAACTGCTATTTAGCGGAAGACTTTTTTTTGGAGGGGGGGGGGTGCTTCTCCACATCCTCGCTTATAAACACGCACCATTTTCCATCACAAACTGTATTAAGAAAGACGACTGACAGGAACAAGACAAAGTATGCGTAGCAACGTCAATGTATGCACAACACGTTGTTAACATGTGATATATCCGGGGATCGCAAAAGTGCAAACACTTTAGTTGCACAATTTCTTAACTGTTCTTAAGAGTACCACATGATTAATCCCAACATGTATCACCTGTACATCACGAATTCTGATATAGGCTTATCATCCTGTGAAAGGCGAATTCGAAGAAAGCATCAATCAACTGTTAATGTATCTTCTTGCGATCAGGGCAAAGTGCACAGAGATTTAAGCACACGTAAATTCAGATATTGATGTTACATCAGCCGTCAAACAATTCTTTGCACAAGATTAAATGTGTAATCCATATGGTGTCCGGGTTTCATTTCTTAATGGAAATAAATGTATTGGCTATCATCATTTTTTTAATTCGCACACCAAGTTTTCATACATACTTTGATTGCTTTTTCTATCGGTACTGACCATTCTTTTTAAATAATTTTCAATGACGTGTAAAAATTGTTTAAACAAAACTTGTTGAAATAACTCGTTGGAATGAGTAATATATTGAGACAGATTTTGTTAGTCCTGGCTTTAATAATATTTTTCAGAAGCGCTTATATGAGCGTTTTTGTCAAACTCTAATTTGAACGGACATACCATTAACGAGCAGAGTTCTTGTTTATAATCCCATAACAAATTTTTCTGAGTAATTCCACAGCAATATAACGTGTGTAGTGTGGAAGAATAGAACATTTTACATAATCGTCATTGATGGCATATGTTTGTTTGGCACTGTAGTAAAATATGTATTATAATATAAGTATTTCTATTATAAAGGCATGTTATTTAGCTCTTCAATCTCGTTTGGCGCAAACAACCCTCAGTTTAAACTCAATACTTTGTTATAAAAAAAAAACAACATAAATCTATTAATTGTTAAATATAATATGCATATTTTTATACTTAAAACGCAATGGTTGTTCGTTGTTACAATACTTAATTCCCTGCTTATATATCTTTAATTATTCTTTTGAAAAAGAAAAGGCTACGAACCGAATATAAGAGTTTCATTTATTTTAGATGGATTTGGTATACATATTAAGTACACACAAACACGATTCAAACCTCGAATAGTCTAGGTTAATCACTGAAATAATATATAACAGGTTGTCACACTTATAATTTTATCTTGTAATAATGATTGAATGTATGGCTGATTGATACGGGTTATCGGAAATACCCTGATTCAAAGTATGCGTGAGATGATAACATTTAAAAATAAAGCAACACCAGACAAATGTAATTACTTTCTATTTCCAGCTAGAGTTTTATCAGAGGATTTTATCAGCGGTATCTGGGTTGTTTTCGCAGACTAAATACCTTGTTTAAAATACGCATGAGTGCTTTAACATATTAACTTATTTGTAAATGGCTTTTTTTACATTTACGCATATTTGTTATCAAAGCACATTTGATTTGGCAAACATTGTACCGCTTAATGATAGATGATGTTTTGTAAACGCTAATGCTAACGCAATCAAGACTTACTGATTTCACCTACTGTCCACCGCCAAAAACACTCATAAATGATCCGTAATAAACATTCCAGTACACGCTCCCAGCAGAATTAAATTTAATATGCAACTCAAATATGTTAATGCTAGGAACCCGATTGTATAAACAGCATTTAAGAGTTTGAACGGATAATAATGATTATTATTCACATGTTACACAGGTTGCAATGAAATCTTTTTGAAACTAAAATCTATTTCTATATGTGCAAATATAATACAATATGAATTGTGTTCTACTTGCCAATGAGCTCAGCACAAATCAAACGTGCATTGATGCAAACCAGAGAAACAGGATAGAAACCAAAGAAACAGGATAGAAACTTTCGAAAGCAAATATAAACAAAGTGTGCTTCAAGATGAAATGAAAGAGAAAACAAGTATAAAGTACTTCTATTATGCGGTAAAATATCTTTAGAGACAAAGTATTATTTAGTTAAACATCCAAATCATCGGAAAACAATTAAGGCAATAAACCGCACAATTTTTCATTTTTGTGTATTTGTTGCATGTTTGTTCGTATGCTTAATACTTTTGTCCTGTGTCACATTGTTAAGCAACAGCTTTTATTCGGAACCCCATAAAAACTTGGTTGTCTGATAGGTTAAATCAGACTTGACCTTATATGGGCATGTCGGCGATTAATAAGGTGTTATATGTTTAAAACTAATCTAATAGTTTAACAAAGATTATATTAAATGGTGGCACACTGTAGTCACCTTATTCTCGTCAATATGCGAATATATATCATGCACAAGTTCAGATAGCAGTTACAGTTGTTTGTATCTTGTAATAAGCTGAGTTCCGTATTAGGTGTTTTGGTTCCTTGTCATTAACACAGTACCACATGCTTGTTTAAGTTTTCTTTCCTGCCGGTGCAGCTGAAAGTTGTTTAATTTAAACAATAATCTAATTATGGAACGTGCTCACACGTTCAGCATGTGAACATTTCTTGCATTACGTAAGGAACCGATGACTGGGAACTATTTACGGCTTATTTGCACAGGTAAACAAGATGAAAGACACCAGTTTATTCGGCGTATCCCGACATATAAATACTTGAAGTATTTAACACATAACTGGTTTACTACATAATTATTACATGCATTTTTCTTAGCGCATTTCGTTTACATTTGTTGTTTTTTTTTTCAGCAAAGCTATGTTCAATTCACAGGTAAATGTGGTTTATACAAAAATATATTTATGTTTGAGGAAAACAGATTCATAAAATTTTATAATACCGTCCAATAACGTATTTTAAAATTTGCAAACAACGAGTATCAACTGATTTTTTGTACTCATGCAGGCGACGTCATGAATTAGTATTACTGTCGCAATAAGTTATGAATAAACAACAAAATAAACATGTTTTTTTTTATTTATTCTTTCTTCAGTGTTTTATGTTGAGCTTTAAGCTGGGTTCCCACTGGCGATCCGATCAACTCGATCAAGCCCGACCAAGCGGTCGGGTACTGGTCTGGTTCGGTCGGCATGAGTGGTCGGGGGCGGTCGGGTAGGTCGGCATTGGTCGGGCTTCCTACCCGATATTTTTTGACATGTCAAAAAATATCGAGTAGCGGTCGAGTAGGAAATGGATCGAGAAGCGCTCGGGAAGTGGTCGTGAATTAGTCGAGTAGAAGATCGAGTTNAAAAAACTGTTTTAATTGTGATAATATGATAAAGACGTAAAGACAACTATATGTTGCGTCCTTACTAGGCAAAACCTTATATGCAAAAAAAACAACAATCATCAATTCATCCCAACGATGCGTTTTCTGACGTCATTTTTTCTGTCAGAATTGGTATTTAATCCACAAGGCGCAATTCATTGGGATGCATTGAGGGTCGTTCTCTGTCTAAAATCCAATATCGCGGTGAATATTGGTCTGACAGCTTTGGTGAGCCACTACATGCTTAATGTTTTGAGAATCACAAGATGTAGAAAGCAAGTATGTTTGACATTACTAGATGTGGCATACGTCTACCACCAGAATATTGTTTACAACTATTTTCTGTTTTGCCGAGAGAGATTTGTACTTCGTTATTTCTACGTAATTATAGTGTGTATAACTATGATATACAAACATTGAACTTATATGGTTTGAAAAAAGGACTAGCGCTCATGATTTTTTTTTTTTTTTTATTTTTTTTTTATTTATTTAAGCCACCTGCTTTTCAACTAACATCAGTTAGTCTCTTTTGCTCTGATTCAGAATGCAACTGCTTAAGTCGTTCATATTATGCTTTTTTACTGTGTTCTCTGTATAAAGTGCTTTCCATTTTGATCTTGCATACGGCAGCTAATGAAAGCAAAAAAACTTTACTAAGCAAAGTTAACTTGTTACAATTAAAAAACATATATTTGTGTACCTTAAATGTCATAAAAAAGCTCGGCAGTTTGTTTCTATGGACTTTATTAGCCTTAGTCCGAATGCCATTGTTCTCCTACATCAATATCAAAACACACATTTACGCCCAGATAGATACAACTGAACTGTTGTTATTCAATTGTGCAGTTCAGGATTGCCGCTATATGTCGTCGCATCGCAAATGGAATATGATGTTAACGACTAATCAATAGCTTTTATTAAATTGGGTCTAATGCCAATCCCACGATGGCAACAAGAACAAATCTAGAGATAAAATAATGGTCCAGTGAGAATTATAAATTTACGCCGATGAGATCTTGTGTAAAAACGGATATGCAATGTGAGATTTTCGAAATACTGTATTTGTGTAATTTAATTTAAGCGTTGCTTGATAACTTACCGAGCGGTACCATTCTAACGAATGTATTATAATTGCGTTATTCTTCATGAGAAAATGTGAGACTGCTCTGCTGATTCTTGTTTTGAAACTTCTTTGGTTAATAGTTTACGAATGAATCGTATTTTATCGTAACGAATGTTTCCAACAATAAGCTATGTATGTGAATACATTTTACTAAAACTTCCGATATGAGGTTCACACCACTCGTTTTGTTTTAAAATAAAAAAAAACAGTTAAACTAATGCTGCAAATTTGTCATTGGTTATTGGTATTTCTGACTTTTAAAAATGCAATGCATATACTTCAATCGTATAATACGCGTGATTTTCAATGGATTCCATGATCTAGCTTTTATTCTGCTGACTAAAGTTAACTTAGTATAATCCTGACTGATGTTAGGTCGATTAGCGGCCAATAAACCTTAAGATGGAACGAGATCGTTATTTGTTTATTCTGTTGTCAATTGCTTATCGTTAACTGCATCTCAGAGCTTCGATATTTGACTTGGATAAACAGTGGATCCATTTCTTGGCATTTATTAGTATCATTTCAGCCACTTAAAAGTTCAAACCATCTCTTGACATCAAATCAGGGTTTACCGGAAATTTCAGCATGTTATTTGTATTCATGTGGAAATTAATATGCCGGATGATGCACGGATATATATACGGATATATATATATATTTCGGTGATAAATTTTTCCAAACTATTTGAGAAAATACATCAAGAAAGATCAGGATGGAAAGATCCGCTAAGTATGAATTTCAAACAAGTGACTAAAAGTCTTTACACGCAAAGCGAAATTTAGGCTGCACCAGACGGAGAGAGTTATTATGAAATGTGGTCCTTAATTAATGGTGATTGTCAAATTAATAGGAGGTAAGGTAATGACGAAAGTTAGTGCATATGTGGACAAGAAGCTACATATAATGTACAAACAATTGTGTATAAGACTACATTTACATTTTACAGTTTCTGTCTGGTTATGCAATCATTCTAACCCATTATATTCCATGCCTCAGCTGATGCAATTAATATGTCAATGGTTCACGTTTAAATGCAAATGCATATACAAGGCTTGGTGTATTTGTAGATATGCACGGCAAAAACTTCTAATAGCTTTTTTGGATATGCATAACACACAAATTACATGTATGGAAACAGTAATCATTGTTGTATCCCTTCAAATACCATGGCAATATTACCCTTTTGTACATGGCATTTGGTCCACATCAATTTAAAACGGAACACATAATTTCACAATGCAGTCATACTTGTATTATCTCGGACATTTATTTATTCATATGTTCCAACGTTGAACAACAATAAATTACAAAACAACTAAGACAAGATAGACAAACATTTAATGTAAGCTTGTTGAAACGTCACTGATTGGCCAGATCTGCAACGATTCAACATTCCACTGACTACTCATTTTGCTTTGTGGGAAACAATCCGACTTTACCCAACAAGTAGCTAAATATGTGACGTCGTCAGCAAAAATCCGTACAAACGCGGTCGACGTTATTTTAAAGCGGGACTGTACGATTTTTACATGTGTTAAATTTTAATATATTGATTAAATTATGTTACGATGACACAAAATAGGCAATACAAATTATACATTGAAGACGAATTTCATAAAATGCAGCAAAGACAAGTTAGCGCTGGTTAAAGCCGATGCCGACACTTTTACTCGTATTTGTATGGAAACAAAATTGTGTCTTTGTGTCGTATGAACGAATCTGCACTAAAACTAAATTTAGATTCACATTGTACATGTATTATATATATGCTGGCGAATTCGGCTGGAAGCCAATTTCAATTTTAGATTTAAATATCTGGCTTATTTCGCATTTTTCGACACATGTTCTTCTTAACTTTTATTTTAATTTATATTGAAATATATGTATACTAATTTTTAACACATTTTATAAAAATTCATAAATATTTGAAAAAATCGTACAGTCCCGCTTTAAGCTGCGCGTGATTTAAGTGTGGCGTTATAAAAATGGAAATTAAATTAGAATTTAATGATCGAAAACCTATTGAAAGCTTGATATATGGGCATATATTTGAGAAGGACAATATCCCCGAACTCTCTCGAACATGTACGTTTTAAAGTTTGAAAATTGTTAGGATACAACCGTTTATACTTCAACTCAAAATGGCGATGGTAATTACAAATGGAAATTTATCTCCATTTATTTTGGAGTTCCTAATGAATAAATTGTCAAATAGTTGTGACAATTTTTTCTTCAATTGAATGATCGTAAAAACAATAAGGTAAGATCTACAATTTAACTGTACGCTCATTAATTTTGACAATTAATTGTCAGAGGTAGCGAAAAACACAAAAAGAAAATGTTGACCCGGAAGTCAAACTCCTTATTTCGAAAACTTTGTTTTTGTTTACACAAATTGTGTATCGGTAACATTTAAATACTAAATATGTATCAAGAGTCAAGAAGTTCATGACAGCACCACCCATATGATATTTCCAACGGTGATATTCACTATTGATATTTTTATTAAAAGATCTTGACTTGCCAACTTTATTTTCAAAACAGACCACTCAGCATTATTAATCATTAATTTAATGGCATAAGTTCAAATGATGTTTCAGAACTAAATGAAAATGTGAAGAATTGTCAGTAGCAAATATGACAGATTACTACGAAACTAAATCAAAGAAATTGATATTTTTAATCATAACAATTTTTAAAGACTAAATTATTTTTTAGCTTGGGCCATCTTCTTTAAGACAGTGAAAAAATGGGGCCATGGAAAGCCTTGGTGTGAAGGTACAGGTAGTCGTGGTAATTAATATAGATCAGTTACCATTACCGCTTTTACTTATATTGTACAAATAAAATCTGAAAGGAAATCAAGTATTAGTCTGTTCTTAGTTTCATCCCTTAATTATGCCTATATAATTAATGTCAGTTTTAGTGCATGTATTGAAAATAAATCAAAATATCGACCACAAATTATACAATAACATAAATATGATATATTACCATTTAAAATGATTTTTCGCTCTCATATTTCAAATAGTTCTAGCAATACTACTCACGTATTTGACTACACAGTATAATGATATGGATAAGGTTTGGTTGCAACAACTAAATATCTAGGTATATACTTCTAATTTTCAATTGAAACTCCGCAATCAGACATGTTTTAGTATTGATATGTTAGATAACATAACCGTTCGGATCCCTCTTTAAAAAGAATTATGCTTAAAGCGGGACTGTACGATTTTGTCAAATAAAAATGAATTTATATAAAATGTGTTAAAAATTAGTATACATATATTTCAATATCAATTAAAATAAAAGTTAAGAAGAACATGTGTCGAAAAATGCGAAATAAGCCAGATATTTAAATCTGAAATTGAAATTGGCTTCCAGCCGAATTTGCCAGCATATATATAATGCATGTACAATGTGAATCTAAATTTAGTTTTAGTGCAGATTCGTTCATACGATACAAAGACACAATTTTGTTTCCTTACAAATACGAGTAAAAGTGTCGGCATCGGCTTTAACCAGCGCTAGATTGTCTTTGCTGCATTTTATGAAATTCGTCTTCAATGTATAATTTTTATCGCCTTTTTTGTGTCATCGTAACATAATTTTATCAATATATTACAATTTAACACATATACAAATCGTAAAGTCCCGCTTTAAAACATTGTTTTTTTCTTTTTAGAGTCATTATTACAGATATACAGGAAATGTATATTACACTATCCAATCTAAATTATAGAGGGCATTTTTTTGTTTTCTGAAGAAGTTTGTGTCCCTTTTGCAGGAAAAAACCAGGCTTTTGCTGAGACTGTGTCCACCTACTCAAGGTCTGGGCATAATGAAACACACATGATTGATGACATGGAGCAGCCTGTGCAATGCTATGACTGGAAAACATTCATTGCACAGTTTTTCAAACCATTGAATAACATTTATAATTTTCATTTTTCCTTGTTGATGCTAGTAAACCATGTAAATTATTGTGTAAAATAAGTGAAAACTATAGTTGAAACACATTGTTTGTTGAATAGTGAAGACTTGGTTGCATTGATGTCTAGCCAGTCTTTCCCAGGCAGAATTTAAGAGCTCTGACCCAGTATCCACCAACAAGATGGTATCTTAATGAAGACATTTGGAAGTGTTTTTGCGAATCAGAACTCAGTTGACACGCTACGTGTACCTGTCCGGAGCCAAACTAAAACACAACACCAAAAACTGTCTGTGTATTTCACAAGTCAGGAAAAACATTTTCCCTGCTCTATGGGTATTTAAGGTTGTTTATCATGATAGTGGTAAGCATAAAGAATGCACTTCGAGAAAATTTCATGATCATGCTTGTCGAAGAATTTTAAATCAAATTCAATTATTCAGTTTATTAAGCTATATGCTATTGTTAACCATACAAACTGTTGATTGTTAAAGAAACCAGCAACAATTATGTTATGATGGTATAAATGTTAAATCTCATGTTTTGAACAAGGTGTGTATGTAGTTTCTCTAAATATTTGATCATTAAAAAAGAGTATTCTACACATTTGGGAATTTAATTAAACCACTGTTCTTGTGTGTTCATTCATTAAGACAGGGAATAATAGTTCAAGTTTGTTGATGTAGCTTCATCATACACATGAATTTTTTTTATAGAATGTACATTTTTATGTCTAAAAAATAATACATGTTCATCACTGATTTTTCTCATTTTTTCATTCGTGTTTATTTATGTACGTTTTACTTTGTTGGTATTGTAAAATGCATTTTTATTGCCATTTTTGGGAAAAATGCAATTTTGGCATTGGGAATTGTTTCGCACGAAAAGTCCACAGATTTGGGAAAAACTAATTTAAAATAACTTGTTATAATAAATCAAATTAGAAGAAAAAAATCATATAAATTACAGTTATATCCTTTGTTAGATGAAATTAAGATATAAAAAGCATAAGACACTTCTTTCTTATTTTTTTTTATTTTTTTTGAAAATTGGGATTTGTTTTACATTTTTGGTTTGGGAATGGATGCGACGGACCCGTTTATACGTCAGAAAAAAGGCCTGTGTAAACAAATAGTACTTATTTTTTTTGGTCAAATTATTTTGTTCTTTTTCATGTTTCATATGTATGACAAAGGATTTACTTAAACAAAATGCGTGTTTTTGCTGTTCGAAACAGTAAAATCGATATCTTATCTTATGGTTGCCATGGTAACCATGGTTATCATCTGTAAAATGTCTGAACATTAAAGATTATACCACCATCTATGTATGGCACTTTTATATTACATGACATGTATGTTACATTGTACAAAGTCTTTAGAGGATGAAAATCGTTTCTATAAAAAAATTACTTGTTGCACAATGACTCAACCTGTTTTCTTAGATTCTTTTTGTTACTATGTATTATATTAATATATAAATGTATGGCGAAATAAAGATCATTGAGTATAAACAGTTTTATCGATGTTTTTGTCATTTTTTTTATATTTTGTTATTTTTCCTGATATTAAGACAATTTTATGAAAATAATGTATTTTATGTACATTTGTTACCATAGCAACCACGGTATTGAATTTATTGTTTTTGTTTGCACTTAAAATATGAAAAACATTGTCAGTTTAACTTAATTATAAAATCATTTTGTGAATTCTGCGAGGCAAATACATGTATACTGTATTTACAAAAGAGTTTGTTGTCACTTTCAATTGATATAGAAAACCATTATTTAGCTATAAGATCGTATAAGGGAACATGTGTTCAAAACTCAATATCTCAAAAACTATTATAGATAGAAACATTAAACTTTGGATTTAATGTATGCTTGCATTCATTTTTTTAAAAATGACAAAAAACAAAAATGTGATTTTTCCTCATTTGTACTGATTTCTGTAGCTGATGATATTATATCTATACAACATTAAGTGCTCCATGGGTGCTTCATACCTGGATCTACTCTCGATTGCTAGATTGCTGGGAAATAATGATTCTGAGTAAAACGGCGTAAACAGAGAATAAACAATATAAAGAAGTGAACCTCCAGAAGCTGCAGCGGTATTGCATTTCTATCATACACACCTTCGTGGTCCTTTATTTATGGCAAGGATCCAATTGCCAAAACGGTACAGTAACGCCGTATCAATGTGTTCGGATGGGTAACAATGTTTTTTCTTGTTTATTATTTAAAATTGCAGCTGATCTACATGTTGCTATTATGAATGACAAATGTATAAATATGTTATTTGCGTTGCTTTCTTATTACAATGTTAGGTTGATGTTAAAAACATTGTGTTGACACCTTTTTGTCTTTGTTCATTGTTGAAACTGTATTATTTAAAAATCAATATAAAGATAAACACTCACACACTCTTCTTAATTATAAAATATTAAATGCACAAAACTTTTTTTTTTCAAAGGAATAATTAGCTATCAAACGTATATATGCATATGTATGCATTGATTTCAATCGATGCTTATCGCGTGGTGGCTATTTGGTCTTAAATAAAACACCAACGGGTCTTAACAAGAATTACTATACTGATTATGTTTCTTAGTTTTCATTTTTCTTCACATTTACGATGAAGATTACTGAACAATCTAATACCATCCGAACAGTGCGGTTGATCTCTTCAAAAGGAATAAGCTAACGAAGCTAATTATTTAAGTGCTAACTGTTTACAATTTGTTTTACATAAATGGACGTCAATCTGAGTATTAATTAATTTACCATGAAACAAACATGAATGGTTATTATAAAGAGTGGCTGTGTATTATGTAAATACCATTATACGTATGATGTCCAACAAAGAAGCTCTATTTGGATTTATTTTCCTGTTCCACAAATAGGCACATACTGCACAAAGAGCGGAACAGATGTTAATCTTAATAAAGTAAATCAACTAGATGTGACTAGATTAATTTCACTGGCAGCATTGGCAATTTTAAAAGCAAACTAAATACAACATATTAAGAAAGAAGTGATATTGGATACGTTGGACATTAATATGAAACATATTTCGAGGCATAAGTATAATGAAACTTTAATCAAGTATTAAGTCGTAAATATGATCGGTCGTCTATGTATTATTATTAAGTTATTACCACGATAAAAAAAACTGTCTTGTATTGTCAAGCGTTTGATTTCTTCTCAGTTTGTACAAAGGTAAGTGTTATTTGCTTAGCTTGAATATTAAAAACAGTGATTTTATGGATGGATGGTTTTAAGTTTAATTTTAACACATAAGTGGAAGCTACGGGTTTAGGTCGAAGGGCGGCCAATACATGATAGCGGTGCTTGAGACCCTGGTTTATTTATTCTGCTAATGATGATTTATCATAAACCGCATGTCAGTACGTTGATATCAAGTTCGATGCGGAAGTATTCATTAGCCAAATTATCGACCAACCTCGGAAAAATAATCCAGCTTTTACTTTGCAGCTTGTTCTGTTTATTCATGTGAAAATAGATACGATTTGATGGTTAGGTTTCAGGACAAGGTCATTCAAAACATTGTTATGTTTTTGATAACATTGTCCTCACGAACGTAGACCCTTAATAAACACCACAAGGACTTGATTTGTTTACAAGCCATGTTGGTTTACAGATTAAACAAGATAAGACGTAGATCATGGCTGCATGCAATCGTTCAGATTTATAATTATAGAACGAGATTTTGTTCTATAAAATAAAATACAGTATGTAGGTCCTTAGAAGAGAGTGGGTGGCCAAAATACAATCACAGATAATGTTTACTACTCATCTTCATATTACCATCGGTCCATTGTACAAATTGGAGAGGGAGAGAGTCGGAGTGAATGTGTAGGTAAAGTACACCGTTTTAAAGTACCACATGCTTTTAAGCTTAAAAGTTTGTTTGCACTCTCCGGAAAAAGATAATTATCAAATGCTGTCAATAAAGAATGTTTTAATAGTATAATATTGCTTGAACTAATATCCGACTACATGACTTTTTTTTGGATAAAGCCATTTTAATAAAGACTACGTCCTTTCGCTATGTGATTGCATAATTGTTAGTTTTAGACGTTTATGTAAAAGATAAAAACAAAATATGTTTACATTAAAATTATTCTTTGTGTAAATATCCTTATTAATCTATGTTAATTGATTGATCCCATACAAAAGTTAAATTTATTGAAAAATAGATGTGAATTGATAAAAATGTATGGATGAATTGAGACTGAACTCGGGTCTGCCGCGTGAGAGGCAGATGCTAGAATCTGTGCACTTAAGTCATTCACTAAATGATAAGCATGTTATTTTGAACGTATCGTGTGTAACAAGGGGAATCCGTATGAAAAGCTTAAACGCGAATTGAGACGCTTTGAAAAATAAATTGAAGTAAAAGCGACGTGCAGTTTTAATAATCAGATCTATAATAATCAAAAGGTTGAATAATCTTTCGATCGTATATTTTTTTTTCGTTTTTGTTCAATAAGGGGTATATATATAAACACACAAAAGTATATGTTAATGCCAAGTGAATGCAAATACTATATTATTATTTGATTGAATGTTATAATTTATGTGTTCGAATCTAATTTAATACTGCCCTGAATAATTTTTTACACTAGTCAAAATATTAAGAAAAAAATTCGATTGGATTTTGTTTTTGAGTAAGGTAACAACGGGTTGGAATTAAAGCATAAACAACCAAAGTTGTTCAAAAACCACTCGTCAGACCGATTTAATTGTTTAAAAACCGATGATGAACAATTAAGACATATATAGGAATTATAAACTATAGCATCCTGATTAACACAATTTTATTTAAGGCAAGAGAAAAATTGCCTTTATTTTACAGGGTAATACACACGGCAATATACCAACATAAAACATAAAATATTAGATTTCGTTTTAGTATTTCACGAGCAGATATGTAAGCGAGGAACATAGGACAATAGTTGATATAAAAAAAACTTTAACATACACTTATTAGTCTTATTTTCATATTTGATATGTGAATTAATGTTCATAATTATTTTCATTATTAATTAGTATTTACTATGTTTTTAAGGCAATAGTTTAAAACCGACGAGCATATGAATGCTATTCAAATGCGTTAAATATCAACATTTATGTTAATTGTTATCCGTTAGCCACACTGCCCCAAGCAATGTTTCAGCGATATATGCCATCTGTTATCGGAAAATCGCGGGCTATAAAAAGTGCAAAAACGAATAGAGCCGCTGAATCAGGCACCGACTCGCAGCAGCATCGAAAGGATACAGGCACTAGGCATACGGGATGGTGAAAACGTTTGTTTACCAGCACTGCTTGTAATCAAAGCGGTATATCTAACGATTAGAAATTACAGCCCAGTAAAAGCGAACGAGAGAATTTATAGTTCATAGGATAGAGGATTACTATGTGCATCGCGGATATTGAATTACCTTCTCGCGGGGTATTGATGTAGAAACAAAGAAGTTTGGTGAACAATTAATATGCTCATGCTATTTGAGGATAACTATACGCTGAGATTATTCAAACTATGTGCAATAAATGTGAATTTGATTAATCTGCATAAAAACGGAATTTCTGGAAATACATTCATATTTAATTAACGTTTTATTGCAAGATAGAAATGTGTTGACACCAAATGAGAACGAGATTTTCATTACCAAGAGTGGAAGCTCGTCATCTCTCATTTTCATTATTGTCGTCAAATGCAGCTCTTTGCATCGCGTGGCAGCAGTCATGTTATAGACAACATCGCATTTGCATGCGGCGAACATTTTCACCACAATTGGGAAATGAAACTAGTTGCGGGAGTGGACAATATCGATATCGAAAATTGCGCGTGTAATTAACCACAGCTGTGTCTGCGTTCTCCCGGCCTATCAGCATCGTACCATAATCGCCCGTAATGACTGTATGATAGAAATAGTTGTGTGCTTGCATTTAAACAGGAGAAATGAACATTTGCATCCTTCGTTGAAATTCCCAAGTGGAAACTAAAATATCTGGCTACATTTGTGAACATTGTGGTATCAATGTATTGTTTTGAAAAACCTAGATGATTTCCCATTCTCTGTGTAGAATGCACAGTTGTCCTCTTGTCAAAACAATAATCGTATATGTTATAGTGATGGATTTGTGTAAGTGTAACGTATTGCGGCATGTGGTTGCGCAAGGAACTGTGAAGGACACCAGCCTTTCTGAACTGACGACGGATACCGAAAATGTGACTTTGTTCCCAGTGACAACAGTGTCACACACAAACACTCGAACTGAAATGCGGAATTTAACTCAGCAAATGAGGGATTCATATATCGTTGGATCAAACAATTCATATGTCATTGGGGGCACACTACAGACGAATACGGATACGAACCATACAAAGAAAGCTAGAGAAAACGACTTTACGCATGAATCTAAAAAAGAATTGCCGATCGTAATAATAATCGCTGCCCCAGCCGCTGCAGTCAGTATCTTCTTATTTCTGTGCATCGCATTCTACTTTCACAATTTACAATTAAACCACAAGGTAAATCGCCTTTCCATGACACTATATGTGACTCCGGACCATAGTATGGACAGTACAAAATGCGACAGCACCTCCTCGGGCACCTACGCACGGACGCACAAGCTGTCACCAACCCCCGACCCCGTGTTCATCAGACAACATTCCAGGGAAAGTAACATGAGTATTAAAAGTAACAATAGTCAAAGACGTAAAAGCATCCTTACACCACCGACGTTGAATTTGCCACCGGGTGTGTCCACGGGGAAACGGGGTTCCAACTGGAGTGCAGTTGCTGATCAGGAAATATTGTATCTCTCAGCCCCGCGGCGACATTCCACTTTCATATTGTAGGTAACTAGAGTATAAATCGTATATATGTGTATGTGCTCTCTGACTCTTGTAAGCATATAACTATAATCTAGCAGTATTAATAGACAGAATGTTGCGGACACTGGCTTGCACAGCTCTCCGGTTTGAGTTATGCTGACCCTCTAAATATAATTATTCAATATTTTACTTAAATGACACTTTCTTTGGGCAGTTGTTTGATTTAATGCATTTACAACAAGCATAATATGTTTAAATGTAATCTGATAATATTCCTATACATACATTATTCTGTTAAGAACAATTAACCAAAAGTCTACGATTCCTGCGTTGGTATGTGAGTATGAATGTACTATATCTACGAAGATCTCGTATGCTAATGATGGAATACTGTTTTCGGATCACCTGCAGTACCTCTAGTGCACTGTTGATCTTCGTCTAGTAATCTAATTAATGGTTACATCATGTGGGTCTGCAGGCTATCAAGCAATACAAATTCATATTTCATGGACGCGTGGTGTAGAGGACACGCCGAACTTTCCTCTTATTGCCTTATGACCATTTCACGTGCCCTTGTTTTTAGGCATTTATCGTTATAGAATATGTAATTTTGATTTCCAAAAAAATTCATAACATGTTAAAAATGTTTAGTTTCATTATGAATTATTGTTGCATTATTTTGTATATACTGACTATTATTTATTCGTTATCTATGTGATTGTTATATATAATATGTATTGTTGTATATGATACTACGGCAGTATTGATAAAAGTGATAAAAGTATCTACATTTTAGATAAAAGGTTTTGTTATTTTTGGGAAAAAACACAGCATAGCTATCAAATCATATACATTTTTGCCATCAAGCGCTACATTACAATATTTACACTAATTTCATCACGATGCACTTAGAAACAATACAAAAAAATCATCCACATTTCAATGCTTTTTTGAAGATAGGTTTTCAATTTGTCTAATGATTTAATAATAAAAAATAATAACAAAAACTTATTTATACGATTGCACTGTAAGCAATAAAACCTGCACAATATGAGGAATGCTAATTTAGGCATCCGGATGTTAATCAACATACTATTTAGTTGCTGACATAAAAGCAGACAACAAATTCAGCTTAGTTTGGATTATTTCTATTTCTACAAATTGTATGCATTCATTTTACATTTTTATGTCAGCCGAAGTATATTTAAAGTTGTTTATTACAACATATATGTGTTCAAATTTGATATCTGCGATATAAAAATATGCATTATAAGAATTAAAAAATAGCTTTTAAACAGTGATACTCATTTGTTATGAGCACTCAAAAAATACATTATCATATACAAGCAATAATGAGCCTGTACATATGCGTAATGACTAATAACATAGATTATTTACTTGAATTCGGAAATACTAAATGACGTCACCATTATGCAAATGTAATATCGTGATAATAGTCCACTTGTTGTGATTGTTTTTCTGGTATTTATCCCCGGAATCGTCATAACGTTATTAATGCTCGCACGCAATTATTACTAGGTAACACTTTTATAGGGGATAATGGTACTTCAGGTCGAGTTACATTATAGAGGTACTAAATAATCAGATATTGTAATACTGACTATTATATATAATCATCAGTTATGTAATACGGATAGTTGGGATCAAATTACGACAACATCGATAAACCGATCCGCAGTCATTACATAAACAGAATTTAATTTTGTACACATCTTCAATATCTTCTTTTTTTTAAGTTAACTGATGCCGTCAGTAATTGAATAAATTGTTATCTGCTGCTGATAACAGTTTCCTTTTGTTGTCTGAACTGAAATATTGCCGTGGAACCATTTCAGTGTTAGTATGTCGTATGGATAGATATCAGTGCGGGAAATTAAAATGGAATTTATTGTGACACGAAAAATTAAAAACAAGCATTTTGTATCTACACAAATCTATGTTACCAGAACACATCTGGCTTTGAAATGTTCGCTTTTGCAATAAGGAACATTGATTGTTTATAGGGTAACTTTATTTTACGAAATACTTCCGTTGATTTTTGAGTATAAAGGGGGCTTTAAAAAAAAACTTTATCTATTGGACATCTTACAGACCAAACTAAAGCAAAACACTAAGGGAAATCGGTAAAATACTACTAATAATAATTAATAATATTCTTATAATTATTATTTATTATTAATAATTATTTATTGGATGATATCTGTCCACAAACAAATGGCGATACATCTGAAGTAAATCGAGTAATCACACTTTGTACTTATAAAGCGTGTATATGAACATCATTTACTTTCATTAGAACTGATGATTTTTGTTAATACATCGAATTATTTTCAGTGCAGTGGGACTGTTTTAACGAAATAAACCGTGAACATGAACATCACGCACAACTGGCAAACTGGACAAACTAGTATACAATATGTTGTGAACAGCTCTTGATATACATGTTGTTTGTTGGCAATATGATTCGCATTGCTGGGAAGGCCTGGAACGTTCGATGCCTTGTCGTGTATAATATTGTGATGTCTTGCCAAGCCAGATTAAGATGTCACTGAGCATAAATTATGGACCCGTTTGGCGTCTTTTTTATATGAGTCACAATTATATTGTTTGATTTAAAATTGTCATATGAATACATATATGTAATATCAAGCGATGTTAACAAATGTTAAATAAATTATTCATTTATATTGAATATGGTGCTTCAAAAGCTTGCTTAAGCTTTTGATTCAAATGAATAAAGTATCATATAATCAGAAACGTTAGAGGCAAAATATAAAATGTTAATTAAGGAACTGATTAACTTGTCATTAATGGAGTGTTTCATGAATTAACTGTGTACAATTTGGTCTCACAAGGAAATCTAGGTTGCATCTATACAAACGAACATAATCACCTGACGTATATGAAAAAGTGGGTATCGTTTATGCACAATCATCATCAATATAAATAAAATAACAAGCATGGGCAATACATCGGACAATAAACCCACGTATAATGTATTGTATCTGTAAACCTTGATGTCAGAGGAAGCGCCAATACGTTTTTATTTAGACGGTATTAGACGGTTTTTAACTAAAAAATGGTATTTCTGTTAAGAGTTCTATCAAAGACAAGATATAGTGCATGCATGTTTTGTTTCATTTCATCATGCCTCAGAAAATGACAGTTCTGTTGCTCTGTCGCACTGTTTCATATTCCTTGAATGTCACATCTTTAATAAATACAAAGTAAAACTTTAGCTTCACCAGCAGGATAGAAACCTCATAATAATGTGTAGTCCTTTATTTGAGGGGAAAGAACTAACTTCCCCCGGAAGTGCATACTGTTTAGTCTAGAATGTTATTCTAACGTCTGATATTGGTGTATACAATTTGTTGCATGCGTACTGATACAGTCAGGTGGTAATACACAGACACGTCAGAGAGAAGAAAATCCCCAGATGCAGACTGTTAACAGTTTCAAGTGGTTGTCTGATATGCTTTGTTATATGCGCTTTTTGAAAATCTAGAGTTTATACTATCGGAACGACGCACTGGTTTACAGCAGCGACTGCTGTCATTTACGATACGATATTATTATTCGCAAGGGACTAGTATGTGTTATTCGATTTCAAGTTGATTTTGAGCCTATTGTTTATTATTCGCTGCGTTACAGATAAAAGAGAATTCAATAAAACAGCAAGCAGTGGATTCCAACCTGCCGTGTAGCCTAAATGAACTATTTATGCCATGGAATTTATATAAATATGGGGAAGGACGATATGGATCATTTTAATCAGTTATATTTCCACCAAATCAAAACGTCATCAATGTTCGAATTGCGATATACAGCTGCTGGACTGTGGCCTTTGCTTTTATTGATATTGCCATCATTGGTATAAGCCTGCTGGATGTGTCTACATTACTGCTTGTGGCTAGTTCAGTTGAAAACGTATGACACAAGCCAGATTAAGAAGCAACATATTGCAGACTGTTTTGCGACTCAGTTACGGACTGTCTGCACTAGCAGCAATAAATCTCGTCCCACTTTTACGTATTGGATTTCTTCATTCAAACCAAAACCATATACAATTGTTGATTGATAATTTTAAATAATATGACGAATTTCGCTTAGCTTATAGTTTTACAATTCATTAAAACTATACCTGCGTCATGTAAGTATGTGGGACTATTCAATTTTGAACAAATCAATGTCCAGTTGCAAATACAAAACAGCATGTAATTAAACAGATATACACTATTATACCTCAGTTCACAACCTTGGGATGGAAAGTGGCGATGCAAAAGGGCGGATGGCTAGCCTTAACTAAATTCACTTCACAATAAGTGCCGAATTAATAACATAAAACGCAATTGTAAAACACATTAAGCTTATGGCCTTGCATTAACACGTGTATTTAAAACGATTTTCGGGCTTTGGGAACACAACAATATTTACTGGGTAGTTGTTTTAAAAGTATGAGTACCATACAGAAAACATAGCGCGTAGCACAAAGAAGCTGAAAATCTTATAAAATACACGAATTTAAAATTCAATTACGTATGAATCAAACGTATCGTTCAGTGTATATTTGCTAATAAATTATATCATATTTTCAAAGAAACTTACCATATAAGGAAAAGAACAAATGTTGCGCATTGAACAGATTGTTAACACGAGCAACATATGAAAATACTTCATAAATATTAAGCAAATATTGTCAGCTGTCTGCGTTTAAAATTCCATATGGGTAATTACATTACTACTAGAATTATTTTGTGGTGTGACTTTTTTGGGGTAATATACAAAATTATGCACATGGCAAAAACGTTTGAATATTATCCGGTGTAACAATAAATAGAATAATGTTGAGAAAAAAAAACAATTGAACAATTGAACTGTAGGCAAATATAATTCAATCAAGTTTATTCGCACACTGATAAAAGTGGTCTCGCGCATTTGCAATAAATTACCCTTCAGGTCAATAGCAAACGTTATTTGTGGTGGGGCTGTATCCACAACAATACCAGTATGCGATACCAGAGGATAACGATGAACACGTCGTTCATTCCACTGCCAAAAGGTTTAATATTAAATTATGCGGCGCGTGTATAATATTGTTCGACAATATGCTTTTCGTAAATTATATCGCAAGGAAACTTTAGAATAACAAAATGCAAAAGACTTAAGGGTCTAATGCCAAACACACGATGAAACATGATCGAATTAAGAGATGTAATAATAATGATTCAGATAAAGTAATTAATTCACGCCAATGAGATCTAGTGTGAAAACGGTTATGCAATCTTACTTGTTCGAAATACTTTTATGTTTGCATTTTATTTAAGCGTGGCTTGATAACTAAACAAGCGGTATCATCCTCACAAATGCATTGTTGCATTATACAACATAAGAATGTGCGAGACTGCTGTGACCATTCGAAACTTCTTTGTTTAATAGTTAACGAATGAATCGTACCGTAACGAATGTTTCCAACATTAAGCTATCTATATGAAGACATTTAGTTAAACTTCCGATATTGGGTTCACAACACTCGCACGTTTTAAATTAAAAAAATAAATAACCAATGCTTTAATTGTGTCATTGATAATTGGTATTTCCAACGTTTGACAAATGCAATGCACATACTTCAATTATATTATAACTCAACGCGTGATTTACAATGGATTCCAGGCGCTAGCTTTAATTCTGCTGATTATAGTTTTCCGAGTTTAATCATGACCGAAATTAAGATGGAACGAGATCGTTTGTTTGTTCTGCTGACGATCGTTTATCTTTAACTGCATCTCAGTGCGTCGGTATTGGACTTGGATAATCAGTGGATCCATTTCTTGGCATTTATTAGCATCTTTTATGCCACTTAAAAGTTAAAACAATCTTGACATTTAATCAGTTTTTACCGGATAATTGCTGTATGTAAGTTTTACTTATGTGAACAATTGATATATTTACATGTATTTCGGACAGGGTCATAAAAAACATCAATAATACGCCGGATGTTGAACGAATATATATTGTATATTTCGGTCACCTTTTTTCAGATTATTAAAAAAAAAACACAAGAAAGATAATGATAGAAATTTCTGTTAGATCCGCTAAGCATTCATTTCAGACAAGTGATTAATTGTCTTTACAATTCAGGAAAAAATGTAAGCAAAGTGAAATTTATGCTGCACCAGCAGGAGAGATACCTTTTTATGAAATGTGTTCCTTAATTAACGGCAAGGAGCAAAGTGCCATAACGTGCTGGACTTATTAAACACACAAAACAATATAAGAAATGAATACAACTGGAGTCACCGCATTTGAACGGCCAGTGCGAACATTTGGGGTTGAACCCGGTTTTAAGGAGCCTCAAACCTGCAACTTGGACCACGATTATAAGCAAAACATTAAAATGTATATACATATTTACCTTAGCATCACAATTTAGATACAACAATTATCCATACCTTCGGACAACACAACCCAACATGAATCATATAAGTGGTGGCAAAATATGATAGAGTTGGTCATCATGAATTAGTTTTTGTGAATAACGTACCATTTTCGAAAAAAATGTTGTGCGTTATTTCGGCAGTGAACACAATGGTAGGCATTATTTTGGCGTTGAAAATACTTGAAAGTTTAAAATAGTGTATTTAGAATTTGATTGACGTTACTCGCTTGGGAAAGTTTAAATTGGCTTTTTAATTCGTATTAAACCAATACATTTGAAAGTACTATTAAATTATGTAAATTAAAACACATATAGTCCCTGTAGCATTTTTACACAGTTTAACGGCTTCTTTATTATATCTATGACTACGCGTTTCTGTGATAGTCATCAAACCGTAAACATGTATGTGTTGCTTGCTCTACTTTTCTCCTAGTGTATGGCATTTGCTATTCTGAGCTTTGCCGGACGAAGTCTATGCTACTCTTTGTGATGATTTTGTAAAGTAATAATTAAAGACAAATGAACTTAATATTATGCATACATATTCTGAAAATTATATGTAAGGTCGAAAAGTTTTAACCGATATTGACATGGTTATTGAGTAAGTGTCAGGGAGCGTTCGTGTATGGTCGTGTGTAGTTGTGTTTTATCGGGCTGATGCCGTGTAAAAGCCCCGATTATTTTGCCAGCTAGTTATAATAACTAGCTGGCAAAATATTGTCAATGAAATAGAAGTACCGGACGCTGAGGCAATGACGGAAATTAGTACATATGAGAACAACAAACTACATATTTTGTTAACACACTTATGTATAAGACTACATTTTCTTTTCATAGTTTTTGTCCGGTTATTCGATCATTCTAACCCATTATAATCCATGCACCAACAGACGTAATACTTTTGCCAATATTATACTTTAAAATGCAAATGAATATACAAGACTTGTCGTATTTGTAGATATACACAAAAATAGCCTCGCATAGCTATTTTGGACTGCATGACACATAATATATATGGAAAAGTAATCATTGATAGGTATATTGTATCTCTTCAAATACCATGGCAATATTACCCTGTGCTCACTAACTCATTTTGTACATGGCGGTTGTTCAAGTTACGCATTTCCACATCAAATAAAAGCGGAACAAATATAGTTTAACATCGAAGCCATACACGTTACTGATTGATTCGATTTGCAAGAATTACAGGGACCACTCAAATTTCTATGTGGGAAACACTCTGACTTTACTTACAAAGTCGCTAAAAATATCTAAACAATATTAAGTGCTCTATGGGTGCTTATATCTGGAGCCACTCTCAATTGCTAAGAGATAATTATTCGGAAACAGAGAATAAACAAACATAAATACTACCACTTGGTTTGTATTGAACATTCTCTTTTCGAAATACCGGCACTATCTTTGTTTAAGTAAAGTGTTGTGCTTTATTAAATGATTGCATTTAAAGTTGGTAAATGAGCTAAAGATTTTTTATCAAGAACACAAACAACATCATTCACATGTGAATGTCACTAGATTCATGAAAATGAAGGAATTCCCATGAAATTGAAATTGGCGAATGTCTTTAAAAAGAACACGTTTGAATCAGTTCCAAATTTTTAAGAATACGTTTAATTAGCGAAAATACTTTTGTTATGCACAAGTGTTGGGATTTCAAAAGATAACATGTTTATAAGTACGATAATCATTTTTCTTTACAGAAATTGCGGATAATTTCATTTTATATTCTATACATATTGTAAACAAATAAAATGCCATATCATTGTGTTAAAATGGGTCATAGTTGTTTTTCTTGTTTACAATTGTCAATGGCGGCTGGTCTAGAGGAAGTGCTAATAAATGAAAAATGCATACATATGTTCTTTGTGTAGTTTTTATTATTTGACAAAAATGCAAAATTTGGAAAAACATTGTGCTTGTTCATTGTTGCAGCTGTATTATTTAGAAAAAAAACCATCAATTAAAAACTTCAAACAAAAACCTTTTTTAATCATTAAAAATGGTATGCGCGTATAGTCGGTTTGTGTTTTTAAATACATTTCGGCAATCTGTAACTTTCTTTTTAATACAACGGGTCTTCAAAATATTTTCTCTCCTGTTAAAGTTTCTTGATTTGCATTTTTTCCTTTGTATATATCTTTCCACTTAACGATGCAGATTACTGTATAATATACTCACAAAATCTGAACAGCACTATTGATCTCTTCAACAGAAATTAGTTAACGAAGCTAATTATTTAAAGTAACAATAACGTTGACAAATCCAATTTTTATGCCTATAAACTGGTATAATTTTTACCGGATTTCAGTTACTCTTGCATAACAAATGATAAAAACACAGCTTAGGTGCAACGTTGTCAAGAATTATGGAAGATATGCCCGTTTCATAATTTGAAGAAATGTTTACATTTTGCAATTTCCGTACATTTTCGCTATCTCCGATGTTCCTCGGCTTCTTTCGTAGAGTACGCATATATTGATGACGTAGTACAAACAACACAATATTCTCGTAAACAAAGAAAGACAACATGTATGTTATGTTATGTTCGATATAGATTAACGCTTCACTGACCACAGTGGTTCGCTGAACAAAGTGTGATAATATAAAATCTACTGTGTCACGATAGAGATTAACGCTTCACTGACCACAGTATTTCGCTGAACGAAGTGTGATTATAAAAATGTTCTGTGTCACATTAGGCATAATTAATATTAAGAACGCTTTACTTTAAAGAAAGTATGACTAAACAAATATAGTTCAAGCTCAATATTTACTCATGTAGTGTGTTTGTTTACTATATACAACTCACCCTGATTTATATATGTTTTAAACAACCTAGAACAAGCAATTAAAATGCATCTTGTTGTTTGCTACATTGGTACAAATGTACTATATACACAATTTGTTCTTACGTTCACACTATGGTAATCTTACAAAAATGTATATATATATGTGTGCATGTATATGTATATATATATGTGTGTAAATCAGTACAGCTTGATGTTTTTAATATTTGTTATTTGCACTCCCATTGAAGAGTTTGTCTGTTACTGTCAGCCTTTGTCATTCTTGTTGGAGGTGTATGTCGAACATAGATGTATTAGCGACCGTGTGTGTATGCTTGCAGGCGAGTGTACATCTTCTTTTTGAACTCGACGCAATTTTGGTTTTGAATGTCTGGCCTTTCACCCTTGACCTGCTCACGTGATACACAATGTCTTGTGCCGACCAATCAAAATTTGTTATCGGAAAACCGGCTCGGAATCGCTCGGCATGATCAAGTAAACAGCGATGTAAACAAACTGATTGTTTGTAAACACAATTGACTTGGAGGACACTGTATTTTGAGCTCAAAACAAGTTGTATTGCTCATTTTTTTTGGTAATGTCCAAT